>OZ010610.1:3768957-3891457 GCA_963932145.1 Acanthosepion lycidas | reverse complement strand
ATGCACCTTGTGAGAAGAGTAGGAGTCATGGTCAATTAGAAACACTCATTCTTCCCCAACTGTGTGTGTGTATATATATATATATATATATATATATATATATATATATATATATATATATATATATATATATATATATATATATATATTCATTTTTTTCAAATTTTATAATTACAGTTACTCGTGGTTACGTGTTTATTTAAATTTTGCTTTTTTGTTCACGGACATTTTTTTTAATAAATTTAGGAATAAAAAATTGTTTTCATGGTAAATAATAATAATTACATTGTAGTTGATTCACATATTTTCATAAACTTGTAAATATCCGAATACAAGGTTGGTATAGATAGAATGATCTTCCAGTAACACTATTTTTTAAAAAGTGCTCAATACAGATTAGAGCGAATAATATTTATTCAAAAATTATAACATATGTATGTTATAACATCACTACAAAAATAACCATTTTGTTTCAACACTTCTGGTGTCTTGTCACTTGATAGAAGTGTTGAAAATTTATTTCTAAATAAATATAAACTTGTAAAGATTTATTCTTGTAAATAAACAATTTAATTAAATATTATTTAATTCTTTGGTGTCAATTTTTGAGAAAAAAGACGAATGCATAAATCCGCTTTTATATGTTTGGGTTTTTATTAAACTTCTAAAAAAAGCTTTAAAATTCTAAAAATAGATTTAAAAACAAAAATAGCTTTAAAAACATAGCTTTGAAAACGATAAAAATTGCCATGGGTATATAAAAATAGAAGTGTTGATAGAAAAACCGTCCTTTTGACATACCGTTTTTTTTTGCGAGTATGTATCGTAAACTTTACCAAAAAACTTTATCAAACGTGCGAAATGCATCTCTTCTTTTACAACAATATTCTATAAAGAATTATCCAATATTAAATATTTAATAACAACGGCTTTCCAAATCACGTAGTCGATGAACATATGCTATTATTTTTACAGAAACTAACCGTAATAACTTGCACAACAAAACTGATTCAAATCACAACAAAAAATATTGCTAACTTATTTTACCGGAATCAGATGCACTCTACTTACATAAGAGATGAAAAATCAACAAAAATATGACCCCATCGCTTAAGATAAACACCAAGATAGCAAGTGTCAACCTTGGGTTTAGTAATAGTATTTCTCCGTGAAAAATCTCTTTGCAAAAATCTAATGTTGCATACCAATTCTCTTCTGCTTTGCGTGACTGGGGTAATTAAAAAAAAAACAAACCCAAAAACAACAACAACAACAAGTTGTTGTGGCAATTCCACAGCATTCCATCTGATGAGAATAATCTGTCATCTTTTTTGAGCAAAATGACATATAAATATATAACTCCACAGCTTTCCTTCTAATTTCCGTCACATCTTGGTTCAGCCAGTGCAAATAAAACGATTATGAATCCTGAAAGCCCTTTACGTCGAAAGACAATTTACTATCAATAAAATTTCTTTCAGTATAGGTGCGAGCTTGTGAATATGGCTTTGGAATATAAGGCCTTCATCATTACGCGGCTAAAAATTAGCCACGTAATAATGAAGTCAAATTCACAAGCATAGGGCATAAAAACACGTTCAGTTGAAACTCTTTATCTAAAGTTTATATCTCTCCACACTTTCCTGTTATTCTTCTTGATGATTCCAATTTCATTTTTTTCTCTCACTTTCTCTGTTCTTTTTTTCCTTCCCACATCAATTGTTCTCTCTGAATTTCTGGGATGAGGAATTATCATTATTTACAATATTTACATTCGAACTATTGTCCTCATATTTGTTGTTGCTTCGGCCGTTATGCACTCGGATCTTCATCAAGTGTATATCAATCTGAGTAACCGACAGGTAATTCCGAACTGAACCTTTTATTTAATTTGCGGGGCTAGACTGTTCTCCTTCCACTGTCTAGCAATATCTCGTATATTTCTATTATGTTTAGTACTGCTCACTTATTTCGTGACCGAGTCCAAGTATACACTACCCAACCCAGGGATTGAACTCACAATTACTATGACATCAAATTTACGTAGGAACACTTTAATCCACTAGGCTATTGTTCCCGTAGATTAAATAAAGGGTTCAGTTCAGAATTCCCTGCAGGTTACACAGATCAATATACACGTGATGTAGGAAGGCACAATGTTGGAAAAAGTGCCATAACAGCAAAGATGAAGACAATAGTCCGAATGCAAATAGTTTAAATGATGATAACTCCTCATCCCAGAAATTCAGAGAGAAAATATCAACCTTTGATGGGTTATTTAAAATCAACTATAAGTCACCTAGAACAAAATTCAGAATAACAGTAGACTCAGTGGAAATGGGTGAACAATAATTGAGCAATAGTAAAAACAAGAATAAGACAAGATATAGACAGTGGAACAATAACAATCTACCACCATTTAGATTAAATAAAGGCTTTAGTTCAAAATTCCCTGGCGGTTACACAGATCGATATACACCTGATGAAGAGCCTTTAATTATTTCTTGTCTTACTTTCTTTTCTGTTTTTCTTCCTTTCTCTCCTTTTCTTTTCTTAACCTTTTTGTCTTCCCATCCTTTTTAGTCAACAACTTATTCCTCTCTTAAACTCTTACGCCATATCATTTCAATTTTGCGTACTCAAATATGGATATCATTTTTATTTTATAAGTTTTTTCCCAAGAAAGGCGACAATGCCACTAAAAACCTAACGAAGTCCAAAGGCTGAAACACACTCAGTCAATTTACTGTGTACCTGGACAACAACCCATATATTTTTTAGATCTCGCACCTATGCTAAATGGCCTTTGATCGCAATGAGAGGATTCATCCACCTTTTGATAGCTCTTGTTTTTAATCCTGTGTTAGGGACTTAATGTTTGCTTGTGCATCCTTATGTGCATGCAAATAAGTTATAGCATATCTTCATGATTATGAATTTTATGAGGTGTGCATTTTGTGTATGTAATAATGTTTGAAGATTCATTTTGTGTCTGGACGGCTGTATATATATATATATATATATATATATATATATATACATATATATATATATATATATATATATATATATATATATATATATATATATATATATATATATAATTACACATTGAGAAGTAAAAAAAAATATCAGAATTTTCGCCATAACACATTTTTAGACACGAGTGCGGATAATTTTGGAATTTCTCTCGTATATATTGTTGTAACCTAGGAACGGTTACTCAATAGAATAATCAAACGAAGGTTAGTAATGAACGATAAGACTTAGGACAAGAACAACACATATAAGATTCGCCAGCGTCGCGTAGAAGAAGTAGTCAACTGCTACAAGTGAGTCAAATGAATTCTACAATAAATCTCCAAATGCAGACCAACATACAGTATTTACTACTGTATTTATGTAAATGGGGACATACCATCCGTAGTTATGCTACGGCATATACATGCTCCTGAAAATATTATTTCGGTTGAGCTTTCGGCGAGAAAAGTGAATTTGTAAACTGAGTATTACTGCTGCTAAGACGAATCGAGTTCTCCAGTCACTGGTGTGCTTATTTAAAAATAAATACGTCTAAATTCACCCCCATCTCTAAATTCACCTACATTCCCGCCCTGTACCAATGGCTCAGGGGTAGAGTCTCCGAGTGATACTAAATCAGTCGGGTTTCGATCCCGGCGTGTGGCAATCAGGTGTCTAGCCACACTGATGAGCTGCGAAACAGCCTGTCTGTTGATGACTATATATATATATATATATATATATATATATATATATATATATACACACACACCACGGGCAAAAATTTAGCGACACACCACATTTCTTTTCCGTTTAAAATGAGTTATTTTTGTATTTTTTCAAAGTAAAAGAAAAAATTTCAATAAATTTCAGTAACTCCAGTGTATTTGCTTTTATTTTGAGAAAAAAAGATGCACTTAAATATATAAGAAATTATCATACAACACTATCATATTTTGTTTTCGTCAAATAAATCCAAATCTGAAATATTTGATATTAAGAGAAGCCTGGAGAAAGACCGAAAAATAAAAGCAAGTAAACCTTAGCTACTGAAATTTTATCTTTTCCATAAAAAGACAAAAATATCTCATTTTAAGTTATTTTTTTTTAAAGAGATGCAATTTTTGCCTGTAGTGTATATACAGGTTTCATTGAAGATGACTGACAAGGCATTGCAATTGAGCTTTTTATTATATTAATCTTGTTTCCATACAATAATACACGAAGGCCTACCAACTTCTATCAGCCACATTTGTAGAAAACGCCAACATAATACACTCATCTAAATGCAGAAAACAGTTAAAATAATGGCAACATTAACAATAAAAAAGAAGAAACCAACTCTCAATAATATCAATTAGCAATATGGCCAAACGTGCTGACCATGTTCTGAAATTAAAACATTTCTATTGCTATAAAAAAATCTACACATTTAGACAAACAAAAAACATCCTTGATAATGGTTAATAGATTAGTTCTTACACATTCTATGTCCAAAAAGAAATCATTTGTACAAATACAAGAAAAATATAATAAAAAGCTTAATCGCAGTGCCTTGCCAGTTGTCATCAATGAAACCTGCATAAAAGAAGGATTGCTTCTCAAATACACAAAATTAATTTTCAAAAAAATATGATTCCACTGCGACACAGAACA
This sequence comes from Acanthosepion lycidas, assembly GCA_963932145.1. Lineage (NCBI taxonomy): Eukaryota > Metazoa > Mollusca > Cephalopoda > Sepiida > Sepiidae > Acanthosepion > Acanthosepion lycidas. The sequence continues at coordinate 3,886,780 of OZ010610.1, read as the reverse complement.
TTCTATATATATATATATATATATATATATATATATATATATATATATATATATATATATATATATATATATATGTGTGTGTGTGTGTGTGTGTGTGTGTGTGTGTGTGTGTGTGTGTGTGTGTGAGTTAGTAAATATGGGGTACAGTAATATACAGGGTCTTCCAAAAAGTCATCTAGGTATTTTTATATACATGGCACAGTGGATAAAGGCGTTAGTTAGATCCAGTGTGAGGACCCAAAGAGTGTGAGTTCAATACCTGGTTAAGGCGGTGGAGAACTTGGAGAGGGGAATTAACAAGAGATAACTGATAACTGACATCCATTAGACATGGCAAATGGACCTAGAACAGTCGACCCCAGTGAGCGAAATAAAGGGTTCAGTTCGACATTCCAACCACCTGAAGAAGGCCGGAGCGTACAACGACCGAAACGTTGTAATAAATATGGCAACAAAGATGAGGACAATAGTCCGAATAATGTAAATAGTGTACAGACTGGGGATATCAAAATCAAACGAGTACAACAATTTAAATATCTGGGAAGTGTTTTAAGAGAGGGTGGAAAGTCCGACACTGAAATCCATATGTGACAGAAGAAGAAATAAATACATGAAAAATATTTCAGTGACATTTGGAACACCGTGTATCTCAGTTTTTGTGTGGCAATGGCAGCATACACAGTGGATTAAAGGAAAAACGGTATTCTCCTCCATGGCCAGATACGACCAGAATGACAGAGAAAGAAATAGAGGTACTCATTTGGTCTGTTGTATCGCATTCGTCCTATTCACATAACCTTTCACCAACCACTTAATAGCCTTTTCGAAAATGAAAATATGAACAAAGATCAGTTATAATTAAATATTGAGAAAAACACCGAAGATGCAGGGATGCTTAATTTTAAATTAAAATTTAAAATCTTTGGCATCTGATGTGTCTCGATGTACAGCCTAAGAAACCTTATTCATTTTCTTATTGCTTTCATTTGTTTTTATTGCTGTTGTTTTTAAATATCCCACAATGTAATAGCATTGGTTCTGTTTAAGAAAGATAAACTACAAAAAACTCTTACAGAAGTTAGTGAAGGAAAGCTGGAAGAAAGGACTAAGTATCAATTGCAACAGGATAGAATGCATGGTTGTTGACAAAAAAAAAAAAAAAAACCCCAAAAAACAGCCGAATATGCAAATTACAAATTGGAGATTCCAAAATCAAATGAGTACAACAATTTAAATATCTTGGAAACAGAGAACAGAAAGTGCAACACTGAAATCCATGTGTGGCAGTTAATAAATATGGGGTACACTAATATACAGGGTGTTCCAAAAAGTGTCCTAGGTATTTTTAATACGTTTATTTATTTTTATTTTTAGAACTTAGATTAAATATTAACAACATAAGATAAGAAGATAGCTAATTTCCCCTTTGTTAATTTAAGTTCTGAAAAAAAAAAAAAAAAAAAAAAGAGAAGAAATAAATACATGAAAAATACCTCGGTGACATTTGGAACACCGTGTATCTCAGTTTTTATGTGTCAATGGCAGCATACACAGTGGATTAAACGAAAAACAGTGTTCTCCTCCATGGCTGGATACGACAAGAATAACACAGGAAATAAATAGGGGTACTCCTTTGGTCTGTTGTACCGCATTCGTCCTATTCACGAAATCTTTCACCAATCAATTATTACCCTTTTTCGATCGCTGAAAAAAATGTTGATTTGGAAAACTTTCTCTAATGAAAATCAGATTCAAGAGTCGATTGAAAACTTTTTCATGTCAAAACCTGCAGAATTTCACTCAAAATGTATTGAGAAGCTTGATAAGTGGAAACAGGTCGTTGTATATAATATTGATTTCATAATTGAACCGAATGTAATTATACTTTATTTTGGGAAAACTAAAGTTGATAAACCAAAATAGAAATTATTTATAACTCAAAATAATATTGTTTTTAATTTTTTTTATTCATTATATGACGCGTTCGGCGGAGGAGGGGCGTATTCAACATTTGATAATTTTGTGGTAATACGCGGTTAAAGGTTTTAGGCACTTTTTCTCAACATTTATTTTCATGGTTAACTGTAAGCAATTGTAAATAAAGGATTTGCTTAAGTAAAATAATAACAATAATAATATTTATTAAGAATTTATTACAGGAAATATCCAGTTTAAAAAATATGTAAACTTTACAAATTCCGTTTAAATATCTGATATTAATTTCTGTATTATTTGTTTTGAAATGTTCATCTAAAAAACATTTTCTTTAGCTTATGTTTAAAATAGCGAACTTTTCGATTCTTTATTTTGACCGAGAAATTTTGAATAGTTGAACTTGTTGGAATTGGTTTTGAAAAGAGTTCTACCATTTCATTGAAGATATCTTCTGCGAAATTGGCTTTTCATCCTTAAGTGTCATTAAAACAAAATACAGAAATATAATGGATATCCGTCCTCAGTTCTTTGTGGCAATGTCCTCAACTGAATCAAGATTAAATGACAAAGAAATAGAAACATTATTGTCTTTAATCGACTTTCTTCAAGTGATCATTGTCTTGCTCATTACGACATCATTTTATTATTTTTATGAATTTTTAAAATTATTTTTTATTTATTTTCTAATTTTGTTTTATTAAAGACAATATTCAGAAAATTTAAATGCAATGTCAATCATCATGTTCTGTCTCCTTGAATACTGTTCTTTTATTGTCCTCTCTTCTTAATAATGATTTTTCTTAGATTATTTTACTCACAGTAACCCTCTCAGGTCTTAGTGGCTTTATCGCCTTGCTTGGGGGTGAAATGATAAAACGTCACGTTCATGTGATAAGAAAAAATGTCGCTTCGGTGAGAATTTGATTTGGTTAGCTTATCTTTCATTGCTCATTTTTTTAATTATTATTTTTGGAATTGTTTTAAATTATTTTTGATTTTCCAACTTGGATTGATTTGTTTAAAAAATAAAGATAAATTTCATAAAATGTTAACTTACTAAATATTATACTTTTTCCGATAGAGATTAAACTTTTACGGAATGTTCAATTAATATTTTACTGAGAATGTACGAATAATGACTTCGTCCAGATATAATACCGCAAGAATAACTTATCGTTAATGGTGTAGTTAGGGTTTATTGTGTGCGGAGAACATCTTTTAAGCGTGTAGGCACTTGTGTCTGTTGAAAGATGATAACTGCGTGCGCAAGCGCGGTCGCACGCATGCGCGTGTGTGCGTGCGTTCCTGATTATTGTAGGCATCGAAAGTTAAAAAAAAAACAAAAAAAAAAAACACAAAATTAGAAAAAAGAAAGAAACCCACCGGTGCACGTGACCGCGTACGCAATCGCGTGCAAAGCGGGTCAGCTCTGAACAACTGCATCCTCGTTGTCCGTGCGTCCCATTAAGTTTCATTCTATTCGCCACCGAGACGAATGGCCATCATTCTCCTTAGAGTGTTCCCCACCGACGCACATGCGCACAAACAAACTAACAAGCGGAATCACGAGCGGTCACGTGAACCTCCCGTAAAAAGAATGAAAGAATGAAAGAAAGAAAGAAAAAGCTACATGTGAGCGGAGCTCGGCCCAGACACGAACTAGACCGCATACAAGTAGACAATATCCAATATCCATACATCATAAAGAATGTGACGGCCATTTTTTTCCGTGTTGGGACATCCAGAATTTGACAATAGTACGTTCGTATTAACTGCAGACTTCCGGGAGATCCAAGATTCTTCCGTTATGGTATTTATTGATCTGTGTCAAATTAATTGAACACTTAGTAAGAGACAAGTTCATTAGCGATAGATTGTTTATTGATTAATTGATTTGTTTTCTACGGCTTATCAACTCTTTACAGGTTATTTAAAGTCAGAAAATACTTTTAGATTGAATTATTTTTTGAGATAATAATGGTTTAGTGGTATAAGTTTTACTAATTAACCCATGGCGGTGGGGAGGGGAGAATAATTGAATTCATACCTTTCCCAAGGGTATTTGGGCGTAAGTGAATATAACGAACCCAACAGAAAATGAAACTCAGCTCTCTAATTAAGAATTCCGAGCCATTATACATTACACCACCTACACATGCAACACTTGCTATTCCCAAGTGGTCACCCATCTAGAGTACTGACCAGGCTCGACGTTGCTTAACTTCGGCGATCATTTCAACGTGATGTGACCGTAAGCCGCGATAGATTGTGAGAGTGTCATCACATTTAGGTGCACTTCCCTTTACATTCCTTTCAAAATCTACAAAGGAAATCGCGTCGCTAACCAGCTCATCGCCAGGTGAATTAAACCTTAAGAAGAACAGCTCAAGTGGTGAGCTATAAACCGGAGACGTCAGAATAAAGTAAATAAAGAAATCTAATCATCTGGGAAGGATTTTAATAGACGGTAGTAAAACTGACACAGAAACCAGAAGAGGCACATTTAAAAAGGGACAGATTACTTCCAACACCTAATCAACGTATTTCATTAGAAACAAAGAAAAGAGTACTGAAATGTTATGTAATATACTGTTGCCATATCTGGTCTGGTGACCCTGCTATTCACCTCGAGACACTGGACAAAAAAGAAGGATCTGCAATTGAAAGGATCCTGACTTGGCATCTTGACTTCAGTCACATTTCGACAGTCTTAATGCGGCTTCCCTTTGTCTTTTCTACAAATATTTTCATGGCAAATGCTTTGACGAGATTTTTCCCTCCGTGTCCCGACTACGTGAATTTAAGCGTCCTACTAGATTGGCATCTAGGTCCCACCCTTTTACTGTTGAAATAGTTAAATGTAACTGCTACTTCTACCCTAATAATTGTTCTTGTCCTATTCCCGGTCTAATTGGTATCATTTACAGTATAAATATCGCATTCCTTGTTTCATAGCTTTTCCGGAAACCACACTGATCTTGTCCAATTCCTGATCTAATTGGTATCATTTACAGTATAAATATCGCATTCACTGTTTCAGATATTTTAAGGAAACCACACTGCTCTAGTCCTATTCCCGGTCTAATTGGAAACCACACTTCTCTTGTCCTATTCCCGGTCTAATTGGAAACCACACTTCTCTTGCCCTATTCCCAGTCTAATTGGTACCATTTACAGTATAAATAACGCATTCCTTGTTTCATAGTTTTTAGGAAACCACACTGATCTTGTCCTCTTCCCGGTCTAATTGGTATCATTTACAGTATAAATATCGCATTCGTTGTTTTATAGCTTTCAAAGAAACCACACTTCTCTTGTCCTATTCCCGGTCCAATTGGTATCATTTACAGTATAAATATCGCATACCTTGTATCATTGCTTTTATGGAAACCACACTGATTTTGTCCTATTCCCGATCTAATTGGTATCATTTACAGTATAAATATAGCATTCCTTGTTTCATAGCTTTTAAGGAAACCACTCTGATCTTGTCCTATTCCCGATCTAATTTGTATCATTTACAGTATAAATATCGTATTCCTTCCTTCAAAGCTTTCAAAGAATCACACACTGCTCTGGTCCTATTCCAGGTCTAATTGGCACCATTTGCAGTATAAATATCGCATTCCTTGTTTCAGAGCTTTTAAGGAAACCACACTGCTCTTGTCCTATTCCCAGTGTAATTGGTATCATTTACAGTATAAATATCGCATTCTTTGTTCCAGAGCTCTTAAGGAAATCACATTTGCTTCTATTCCCGTTCTAATTCTGTTGTCTTCACTATTCATCAGAATTTGAATAAGTTTCTTTATGTGACTTATTAGGTGATTGTATGATGGAACCCGTATTTGTTTACATCTGACTTAGGCAGTGCAACGAAAAAAATCTCGTAAGATCCTCCGGTACTTCCATCAAATCTTGACAAAGACTAACTTACGTGAATCTACTATAATAACATTTGAAATAATAATAATATTAATAATAATAATAACAATAATATTATATATATATATATATATATAAAGTGCAGTTGTGTGTGTGTGCGTGTGTGTGTGTGCGTGCGTGTGTGTGCGTGTGGTGCCCGGCTAAAACTAAATAACTACAGTAATTCATGACAAAATATATATATATACAGACTCATTTCACTTCCTGCTTTTTCCTCGCTAACCCATCCCACTCTAATACACACACACACACACACACACACACACACACACACACACATATATATATATATATATATATATATATCCATATATATATTTATATATATATGTTCACGAAAAGGATCTCATAGCAACTTATCAAATGCATTAGTCATACACAGTTATAAGTTCAACTACAACTTCTATCTAAAGAATGCCACACCTATTAAAAATAGAAAATAACTTTATTATACGGAAAGTTCTTGAGGATGCCGCTATAGGATCTTGCGGAAATGTAAATCTGCGACCCAGATTTATTCGGATACCCTTTTCCGAAGACAATACGTGGGCATAAAAACATTAAAAAAATTAAAAGGAATGGGTTAAATCAAAACCTTCTATTATTTAAAATAAATAAATGAGTACATAAATAATTTATCATATTTAAATAAAATAATAAAAAATGATTACATTAATAAAAAGTGAACATTATCAATAACAACATTTACTCTGTTTCGTTTATTTATGTACTATTTAGCATCTTTCATACTTTATCTTGACTTTCTTATCTTTTGCCGTTAGAATAGTTTGGGTTATTCTTAAATTTAAAAAAAATTGAAAATATAATGATGTTTTTCCTTTTGTTTCTAAATGTATCAAGCGAAATAAATTCCTTACACCTGCCCTAGTAAATTACAATCGTGGACGAAACACTTCGGTAAAGTTTTGCTTTTGTCTTTTTTTTTGTTTTTGTCATGATTACGATTCCAATGTAATAAATTATAAACATGGAATATTAGTGTTTGAACCTTTTATATTATATTATATTATATTATATATATATATATATATATATATATATATATATATATATATATATATATATATATATGTATATATGTATTAAAATTGTAAGAAAGAACAGTAAGATTTACAATCCGGTATACTTAGTAATTATTTTGAACCCTTAAAAACAGTGTTCAATACAAAACAGTAGAGCATCATGTAATTATTTTCTATTTTAAAAATATGATTCCATCGTTGCTCAGGAATTACCAAGTTTAAAAACAGTAAGTAAAATTTAAAATTTAATTACAAAATTAAATTTAAAATCCATAGCTCCATCCAATTCTCAAGCGATTGATGGAGATATGGATTTAAAATTTTATAATTAAATTTAAAATTTTACTTACTGTTTTGAAACTTGGTAATTCCTGTGTAACGATGGAACCATATTTTTAAAATAGAAAATTAATATATATATATATATATATATATACTTTGTATTGGGCACATTTTATTACCACCTTCATTATAGTTGGTTCTAACAGACTATCATTGTATTTCGATATATATAGATATATATATATATATATATATATATATATATATATATATATATATATTTCCTCACCGGTAGCACGACTCACAATTTCACGCACAACACAATTTTGGTCAGCACCTGAAGATTACGTTGTGCATGAAACACCGAGTCGTGCTACCGTTGATAAATATGTATATTTATTAATATACAGTTTATAACTCTGTTATATTGCATCACACACTATTTTGTTAACACCAGCACTCAATGTATGATACACATATATATATATATTGATATATATATATATATATATATATATATATATATATATATATATATATATATATATTTCTAAGGAATGAAAGGAAATTTTTATAAGCACAAATTATTTATTATTGGTATAAACTTTATATTTAGTGTGTTGAGGAGCCCAGATAGATTTATTCAACTTCATCTCTATCATTTTGTTTCCCTGCCATATTTGAAGCCATCTTTGATTCTATCCTCCCAGAACGTAGTATCTTTCTGAGTGATGACTTGGTCTAAGTGATTTTTACAGGTCTCCAGAGAACTGAAGTTCTTTCCATTAAGAGAATTTTGTAGAAATCGAAATAAGTGGTAATCTGAAAGTGAAAGGTCAGGTGGGCATAGTAGAATATCCCAACCAAGCTGTACTAATTTCTGCCGGGTTTGCAAAATATGTGAGGTCTGGTGTTTTCGCTGTATGTAGAAATATTGATCTGCGGTTCGATATCGCGCTAGTTCAAGCATGCTTGTAAAATACACCTCCCTTTTTTGACAAGTCTCTTGGCATGCGTCGTTTATTCATTCATATCTACTGTCAGCGTCTCTATTCTGGTATTCTGCCGCGAACATTGAAATCGTTCAACAGCGAAGATGACCGCCATGATCAGGAGAGGGTTAAATCTATGACACGAGTAATTAAAAGCGACATTGAGTAATGGTCCTAAAATGAAGGATGACTTTCATCTAACTTTGCCACTTGGAAAACTCCGCCGCCCAGATCCTAACACTTTGCGATATGCTGGGAGCGCGCTATCGACCGAGCTTTTTGCAAACGTCACCAACGCTAGGGGGCGCACCATGTCATACAAATAGTAGCTGTCAGAAAACAGAGTAGAAGATAAAAGGAAGCAAGAACAAAATAATAATAATAATAATGAATATTGATCAAAAGCTAAATATATTGACAATAAAAATAATGATGGTGATGATGATGGTGTCTATGATGATAATGTTGATGATAATTTAAAAATTTTCAGTTGGCGTACTGCTATAGATGATGACGGTGAAGATGGCGCTAATAAAAATATTTATATGTTAATGAACTATATTATAATATCTAGATTTTATTTTGCCCATCTACGGGTTAAGTAGCTGAAAAAACGAGGCTCTCTTACTGTGATTGGTAAACAGTCTAGGAGAAAGGCAATTAGGATTTCGAAACCGTATGTTGAAGTACATACAATACACACATGGAAAGGATTATGGCCTTCACACAGTGTCGGACATACATTTTTGATGGACCAGGAGTTTGAACAGATATGAGAACCACTTCGCAACCTGCAAGAATAGATTCGATGATCCAACTGCCAAAATGTAGGAAAGGGATATATTCTAACAAGCTCAACGAGACTAGACGACGAAGGCTTCGGGCGCTGCAAGTCCCGAAGAAAATTTTGAAATTTAGCCAATTACAGGGGAATTTTCAGTCCATACGGAATGTGCATTAGAGCATATTCTGAGTCCAACATTCGCTGCTTCAACCAAATGGCTTATGATTCTATCATTAAAATGGCATTATTTTAATAACAATCACTTTAAAAAAAATTCTATTGATTCTTGTTGAAAAATTCACTCAGTAAAAAAAAAAAAGTTGCTCCAGAGACCCCCTCTGGGATTATGGGCCTTGAAGTTTGATCTTCACTAGTTCCATATATGGTCATTACGTTCATATTTAACCGCAGGGTGGGATTGTGAAGATTATGATCTCGACTGCGGTTGATGAAGTGGGTAGGTTGTTATAATGATCTGATTTCGTTTTTTTTTTTTTGGCGGTGGGTGCAAAATACACTAACTTAAAAAATCCTGCGCAATTTGCAACTTAATAATATTAGTGTGGGGTCTGCATTCGAACTCACCTCGATATTAATCCTTTTCTTTTTTTAATATTTTTATTTTTGCTAAAAAAGCTGAGAACAATATATATATATATATATATATATATATATATATATATATATATATATATCAACAATGAAAGAGGAAAAGAAAAAGATTGCTTAATGCTGCAAGGAATCATAGTAATAGTTCTGCGTTCATGCTCACCCTGATAATATTGATCCAATGAAACGAATCTTGGGTATGACGATAAACTACATCCGGCAGGAAGGGCTCTGATCAGGAGACTTTGAGGAGCATGGAACCATCTCTTAATTGTTGTTGTTGTTCCCAGGTCCCCCCTAATCCGTGGTGGTAGCAACTATTAGAGTTCCAGCTATGTGCAAATAGTCAACCCCTAAACTGGAGTCAAAACACTATGAAAGTGTAAAAATAGGTTTTTCATTGTAAAAATACTAGCAATACGTTTTTGAAAAAGATTATTACCGGCAATACATTTTTGAAAAAAACAAAAATATTAACTGCAATACATTTTGAAAAATAAATTATTTCCAGTAATACATTTTTGAAAAAAAAAAGAAATTATTACCATTTGACTCTCGATAAACCCTCTTTACAAAAATACGCCAATGAAACCTGATCTACAATCTGATATCTTACAAAGAATACATATTCTATTCGTTCGAATGTATTGTAAAAAATGTGTTGACATTAAATAATCCCTTGCGATTGATATGCCGTAAAAATAACCAAACCAAACCATACCAAACCAAACCTGAAGTGAACATCAGACCAAAGAAAAAGAGTAATAAATAAATATACCAGTAAAATAATGATACCCATATTTCTAGTGAAATATCTTTTACATACAGATAAAAAATGTAGAAGCAATCGTTTTTAATCATAAAATAAACGTATTATTATTTTATGGGTATTTTCTTTTTAAAATAATTATAAATCTATTTTTTTCGTATTTTTATTTCATCACGATCATTTTCATTATATTATAATAAAGTCCTAAATTTTAATAATGTATATTAAAATCATTTAACACTGGACACTTGTTGATAAGAGTCCGGTAAAAGTGCAAATAATATTAACTTTTAAGTTTTAGTTTGTAGTTGGTGTTTGGTTAATTATGGTGTAATCTGCCCTTATTTATCAGCAACTAATTAGAAATTAGAAATTGTATAAATAGGAAATAACTTGACATCGAGATTAAAAGATGCCATTGGTGACCTTTAAGTCTTAAGCAGGATTCACGAAACGGTTAGTTGTAATACCAATCTTAATAGATACAACTATTTGAAACAACACCAATGTAATATAATATGTCATTCAGGATTGTCGAACTACAAATCGGACATCTTTAAGTTTCTTCGCTGAGTTCTGGCTTTGTTGTGAACTAGCAGGATAACCCGCCTTTGTCCGGGTCTTTCATTACTGGGAATTTTTACCGTTCAACTGGAGCAGTTTAAGTTTAAATTCAGCCCACCCGGAAATCAATATTAGTAACAACATTTAGGTGCAACTGAGGCACATTCCCAAATGGGGGTTGGGGTTGGGGCAGGGTTAACAATTTGAAGGGGGGGCTGGAAAGGGAATTGTATAATGATATTATTGTAATAATTTAAACTATTTATTTTTATTAAAGTTTTTTTATGAAAGATATATATCCAAGAACATACAGTAAATAGTAAAAAGTTGCTAAGAGTTATAATGGACAGGAAATAGTGGAGAGCCATTTTCGCCAACAATTTGGATTTAAAACAAAAAAAAATTCATAGAAATTGGATGAAAACGGTGGAAACGCATAATCATCCGATCACACACAGACAGACAGGCACACATTTTGAGAATTATAGATATAGATATCTGTTGGGGGAATGAAGAGGAATTAGACAACAGGTGTGGTTTCTTCTGCCCTCAAATTACCTGACCATCAGATAGGCGAAGGAATCGAGTGAAATCTGATGCTCATATTTCAAACTACAGACTGTCCGAATAATAAATGCTCGAATGCATTTGATTTATCGACGTGATTAGCTCATCGCTCTTTTATATACAGATATACCTCGGGTTACGCCGTTTCGAGTTAAGTCGTTCTCGATTATACGTCGTTTGTCAATATATATATAAAATAAAAATCAAGTTTAAGTCATTTTATTCGACTTTAGGTCTGTCCGCCACAAATACTGAAGTCGTAATATCAGTAGAAAAGCGTTAAAAGCACATAAAATCATGTGACTGTTCAATAAATAAGAATAAAAGTATATAAAATCATATTAAAATACGTATATTTACAGTAAATGTTAATATAATCCTCATAAATCTTAGAGAAGGAAATATGAAAACATCTATGATTTTGTTGTCTTATTTAAGCCAGTTATGTGCCATGTTGGATACACGCTTAGGCGATCATGTATCTTTCGATACATGACTGACAAGGCAGATTTTTTCCCGCGTTAGGTTGCCATTTCTTTCTGCGGTAGACCAGTTGCCACCCAAGGCTACAGAAACCGGTCTATTCTGTTATTTACCCATAGCTGAGGGAGGAGAAGAGGATTCATACCTTTCCCAAGGGTATTAGCACGTAAGTGGATGTAATACATTCGACTGGAATTCGAACTCGGCTCTCCGATTCCTCAAGCCGAGCCGCTATCCACTACTCCCGTGTAAGTGCTCAGTATTGGCGTTTTCCACGGTAGTTTCAGTATCTACCGTTTGGTGTCGTTGTTAGCGCCACTCGTGATTCTCGCTGAAATCCAGTTTAGTTACGTATACCCGCTTACACTCTCGTTCTTATTCGTTTGTGACTTTATATTTTGCCGCAATGGCTCCTAAGAAAATTCCTAGTACAAGTGCATAAGCGTCATGCTATAACGCTGGACGATAAACTTAGTATGATAAAACGCCATGAAACATTGGAACCAATTAACGACTTAAGGTGAGGTATACCTATATATAATCGATCTCTCGCATCCGAGTTTTTCCTGCTTATGTGATTAGCTAATCCCGGTTGCTGATGCCTGCTCAGGTATTTTTATCTTTCTTCAACACTCTCAGTACAAACCAGTGGTTTATACGGCAACTTTGCTGAGCGGACCTTAGTTACAGTTTATGGGATGAAGCGGATAATCCCACGTGATTAGCGAGTATTTGAGTGTACTGGCCTTGTTCAAACGACAAGGCTAGTATGCCCAAATACTTGCTCACGATGACTTGTAACATTCTGCTGGCATAACCATCAGCGACTTCATAATAATTCTACAGTGTCACACACAAGACTTGGCACAAATTGGGTTGGTGTCTTTCAGTATGTATTTTCCAGTATGTAGGTCGTACGCAGGCATCATCTCTCCAGGTTGATATTATCAAGCAAACAACTTCTTCACAAATCGAACATGTTGAGATACAAATCTGGCACTCATGATTGGAACGCTATCGTTCTAACCACTCAACCATGAGTATTAATAACTGAAAGATTTAATCACACGTATACATAAATCGCATGATAGTATTAGGTGTTTTGCTTTCATTAGACCTCGTTTTAATGGTGATGTGTTATATTAATAAGTAACTTATGCTACGTTGTCTATATTACAATAAAACGCCTAGCTTGGACTCTCTTTGATCAAATTATAAAACGCTTTATAATAGCAATGGGAACACGTTTCCAAGATGCTATCAAATCGACAACTCGTGTCTTGTAATAATACACGAGGATTGCATCGATTTTTCTATCAAGTAACAAAGAGACGAACAAAACAAGAATAATTATAAAAGTGAAAGGTTTCAATAGAACTGAATGGAGGCATGATAAGCAGAGCATCCTCCTCATCATCATCATCATCATTCTTCTTCTTCTTCTTCTTCTTCTTCTTCTTCTTCTTCAAGGATCTACTGATTTAGCCCGAGCATACCTGTCTATTATGGCGGTTAGCCAATTCCTGTTGAAGGCACCTGCTCAGGAATATTTGTGTTTGTTCAATACCCACAGAGCCAACCTGTGGTTTATAATGTAACTATGCTGAGCAGACTTTAGTTACGATTTCTAAGAGAGAGCGCATAATCTGGCGTGATCAACAAATATAGACGACGCTGAGGTGGCAATGAGACCATCGATTGTATCGTCAGTGAATATTGCATGTTGTCCAGGACAGGCACAAAGTATGCATGATTGGTTGGGATCAGTAAAACCACTGTGAACTGTGCAAAAAACTAGGATCCTTATTGGAATGTTTTAGAAAAGTTTCAAGTATATGAAATAATAATAATAATAATAATAATAATAATAATAATAATAATGTAACAATCCATGGGAAGAAGTGAAAGTAACCAACCATGACCAATTGAAGTTTCGACTCGCAACGCTTTAGAAATTGAAGAAGGTTACAATCATACCTGTTGCCATTGGTGCACTTAGTACGATTACTGGGAGAATGGAAACATGGACAAATTGTCATTGATTGCCACATTGTTTAATAGATTACAATAAAATGCTTAGTGCGAGTGCCCTTTAATCAAATTATAAAACGTTTTATAATAGTAATGGGAGCACGTTTCTAAGATCCTCTCAAATCAACACTTGTGTTTCGCAATACTAAATGTGAATTGCATCGACTTTGTTATCAAGAGACAAAGAAAGGAAGACCAATGAAACACAGGTTACAACAGCGGAGGTTACAATAGAATTGATTGGAGGTCAAGCAGTAAACACCAAAAAAAAAAAACGAGAAAGTAAACAGGATAAAAACCAGCTACAAGCACACTTCAAGAGATATACAAAAGTACACGGCGAAGAGATGACGTCGACGTGGTTGCGCAGAGGACAATGGAAATATATTAAGACCAAGGTAGGTCACCGAAATATAGATATATTCTACGCTGTGATAGGAATTAGATGCTCAATCATATTGTATGAAAATATTGCTTGTTCGCTCAGTATAGATACCAAGTAAACATGATTGGGCGGGAACAATAAAAGAACTGAGAACTGTGCAAAGGACTGATATCTTTAGAACAATGATGGTAATAATAATATTTTAACAGTCAATGGGAAGAAGAGAAAATAGCCAAGTATGACCCACTGTAGTTTGAATTCGGAAGGCTTTGGTAGTTGAAGAAGGCATCAATCGTATCAATTGAGTCTTCTTACTCTCTCTTTTACCCTGACTCTGACGCACATCTTTTCTGTAGGAATAAATATATTGTACTTGAATTGCATTCAAACTGAAAATTGGTAAGCAATTATTTATGGAGGTTTCTTAGGATTAGTATCCTCTTTTGTTTTAACCCTTAAATGGCATATATATATATATATATATATATATATATATATATATATATATATATATGTCTCGCTTATCAAAACATGTATTGACATTCACAGCAGGTTGTGGGACTGTAGGTCGCTTGTACGACGAAGTTAACAGAAACAATTTCAAATTTCAAAAATTAAATTTATATTTCTCTCATTGATTGCATGTTTTCCCGATATGGATAACCGGGACCTTCGCACCATCTGCCGCACCCTATCACCTCTGCACGACTCTGACCCATATCTTTTCTGGAATCATGAATCCTAAAGTTGTCAATTAGTCATTTCGACTCGAATCATGACTGAATGATGCCCGTATCGTTGGAAATAGTTTCAACCATCAATTGATTATATCCGCTGTATCTCCAATATAACGAACCTCTCCAAAGAGCTCTCCTAATGTTTCACTGTTACGGCGTTTAACTCTTCCTGAATAACGTCAAAACCCTAAGGACAGTATATGTATATAATCGTGCCCCGCTCTCCGCTCTCCGCAGCCCCCGGAAAGACATGGTTTGAATTAATAGTTTTTATTCTCCTGAACTGGCTGACATCCAAGGCACCTAAGTTCGTTCCATTGAAGATGTCCGCTGTCTGACTGTTAATATAATACAAGTATTATTAATAATAATAATAATAATAATAATAATAATAATTAAAAGAAATTACATCAAAGTGTATATGTGGTCGTCCAGTCGAATAACAGTTTAAGGCTGGTTGAAGAAGTCAAAACATTATCACGGCATTTGCACAAATAAGGCGAAAAAGGAAAAGCCAGAGAGTGAAGGTAGTATCCACAATGAGTGACACGCCTGAAATGATCCCCCACCCGCCAAAATGTACATGTACATGAATCTCCCGTCGAATTCGACCTATGACTGTCAAGTAGATCAGTTTCTAGGAAAAAGACAGCCCGACTGACCAGCATATGAGATTTAATTATAGTGGTCAAGGTTTTGTGCAGAAC
Source organism: Acanthosepion lycidas (assembly GCA_963932145.1). Classification (NCBI taxonomy): domain Eukaryota; kingdom Metazoa; phylum Mollusca; class Cephalopoda; order Sepiida; family Sepiidae; genus Acanthosepion; species Acanthosepion lycidas. The sequence goes on along the minus strand of OZ010610.1, from coordinate 3,870,947 downwards.
CATCCACACTTTTTGAAGGGCCGAATACAGAGACCTGGTGCACTAAGTGCCACAGGGTACCCAAATGACCCTCATCAGGTTTTGAGTTCCCAAGAGTATTGCACATAAGTGAATGTATTGCAGTCGACTGGAATTCGAACTCGGCTCTCCGACTCCTCAATCCGAGCCGCTATCCATTACTCCACCGGAACTCCTTCACTTCCCCCCTCTCTCTCTCTCTCTCTCTCTCTCTCTCGGTTCGGGATAGCAGCTCGGATTGAGGAATCGGAGAGCCGAGTTCGAATTCCAGTCGAATGCATTACAAACCAAACTATATATATATATATATATATATATATATATATATATATATATATATATATATATATATATATATATATATATATGTTTTATGGCATATCACCCTCAATGGATTATTTAATGCCGACTAGATTTATACATATGGTAATATTTTTTTTTCAAAAAAGTATTTTTGGTAATATTTCTTTCCAAAAATGTAGTATTGCTGATATTAAAACCTGGTTGACCCTAGTTTTGGGGTCAACCACATGTCCACAGCAGGGACACCAACAGACGCCACCACCCCGGGTTATGGTGTACCTGGAAACACCAGCAATTAAGAGGTGGTTTCACGCCACTCACGACCTCCTGATCAGAAGCTTTGCTGTCGGATATAGTTCATCGTCTTACTCAGGACGCGGATGTAGTTTTTGTCATATCCAAGACGGTACACACACACACACACACACACACACACACACACACACACACACACACACATATATATATATATATATATATATATATATATATATATATATATATATATATAATATAGACAAGTGTTGTCTATTTATTTTATGTAATTTTTTTTCGTAACATCTGATAAGTTATAACTTATCAGATGTTACGAAAAAAAATTACATAAAATAAATAGCCAACACTTGTCTATATTATTTAAAAAAAGATGCTGCCTAAATACACACACACACACACACACACACTATATATATATATATATATATATATATATATATATATATATATATATATATATATATATATATAAAAGCATCATACAAATTCAAACAATAATAAATAAAAATTTAATTATAAACCTAACATCTGTGATATCAGATAAGAAAAAGAAATAATGACCAACTGAAGACATATATAAATATTTACCATATATAGGCATTAAAAATATTGATGTAAAAAGTGAAATACAATTTTCCTAGCTCATGAAAACACTAGAACGCTCAAGAATTAACAACGACGGCATATGTCTGGAAAATAGGAAGTCAAAATAGCTACAACTGAAAGAAGCAGATAAAAGGTAAAAGGAAAAAAGGAAAAAAAAACAACAATAAGTGTAAAGTGAAAAACGACGAAACGGGGAAAGAAACACAACATCCGACACGTAATGAAACAATTTTTAAATGTACTCTTCAAAATTACTTGAAATAAAGCCTACCAGTAAACAACCACCAGTAGTTGATTATGATGTTTCAAAACGTTTACTCCCAGCTATGGGCAAAATCGCAGTTTAGACCTGGTCCTATAGCATTGAGTAGCAACCAATCTAGGAGAAGGAAACTCTGAATTCAAAACGGATCGAACTATCCTAAAAGGGTGCATACATGCAGCTGGAGCCCACTTATAAATCCAAAATCTCATTGGAACCACTACTATTATCACATCCTTAGATGCATCATTAAAAGGAGTCCAATGTGTGTACCATTGGGAACAAGAGGAACTAACTAAAACTTAAGATAGTGGAGAACCCGACCATCAGCACTTGAAAACTTTCAGAACTTGGATTGTCGATATATATATATACATACATACATACATATATATATATATATATATATATATATATATATATATATATATATATATATATAAATAACCCTTTTTCTTGCAAGAAAATGATGTTTAATTTTAAATCATTGTTATAATTTCTGGAGAAAAATGATGCATTTCAATATTATTTAATGATCTTGCCGATGTGACCCCCATCTTCTGGCTTTCTCCTTCTATATTTTGGATAGGAGTCATTCCTTATTTCAAATTTAAATTTAATTTAAATGAAAGGAAAAAAATCATTGGTCGGTTTGTGCATTCCCCAGACGCCCAGACCCATTTTGATCAAAATGAAATAGAGACTTATCCAAGTTCCCTGGGTAATGTAGTTTCAGAATATATATATAGTTATAAGGGTCTATCTCCAAAACCCTAGGAGGAGTTCGATAATAAATAGACCAGACAGACAGAGGCTACAACTTTATATATATATATATATATATATATATATATATATATATATATATATATATATATATATATGAAGGGCATTAAACAGGCCACAAAAAACTACAGGAACTTTAAAATAAAATACTTTTGAAACATTCAAATTGTTGCTTGTGGCTAAATACTGTGTTAGAAGATAATGAAAACCTAATTAAATATTCAGATTTTGCTTGATTAACCTGCATCAAATTTTATTAACAGAAACATGCCTAGAGAAAAAAAAGAGCAGAATAAGGGAGTGTAAATTTATACTTTAATATATTCCAAAGGAAAAGTTTTTGAAAGAATCAAAGTTTAGAATCATTCACCGGATATAAAAGTTGTAACAGCTCCAAAGTACAGAAATATGTTACAAGTACACTGTGGAAAAAGAAAGAAAGAAAGAAAGAAAGAAAGAAAGAAAGAAAGAGAGAAACAACTTGGCTTATATGCCAGCCTTTAACGACAGACACAAGTGCTAACTCTTCTCTGACAACGATTTCCTGTCCAGCGTCTGTTTCTAGCAGAATTCCTAAACACGAAAACCCTAAGTAATTCTGTTTGAGTTCCCCGCAGGGGAGCAGAATAAGCAATTGTGATTACCTATTCCGCAGATATCCGACAACGAAAATCTAATAAAAAAATCTTCCCTGGTACCTGAATATTGATGCACTGGGTTCGAGTCAACCTTTAGATCCGGTGAAAAATGTGGGCCTCCGTATTTGCAATAGTCGTCTTCTTTCTCTCCACGGTTAAATTAATCTCATTTTTATAGCAGTCTCGCTTGCTTGAGTCTCATCTTACCTCCTTCCATTCATACCTGCTTTCTTTTTTTTCTTTCTTCTCTACTTTCTCTCTCTCTATTCTTTCCCTACCGATTTACTTTCTTTTATTTCGCCTTTTTTTACCTATCTTCCCTTTTTTTTACTTATTGGTTCTTTTCCCCTTCTTTAGCCGAATCTTTTAAATTCCTTTCATTTCTTCATCCTTTTCTTTTTTTTTTTACTTGAATTCTTTGTTCGTGACTTTCTTCCTCTTCCTATTCCATCACATGCCTTCCCATTGCTTCCTCCTCGTTTTCTTTCCTCTTCCCACTTTTATTTTGCTTTCTTTTTCCTCCATGACATTCCTTTCTTGCTTTCATCTTGTTTATTTACTCTTTGTCTTTTCTTTCCTTACTTCTTTCCCCCATGACATCTTTCTTACCGTTTTCTTTCCTCTTCCTATTTTTATCGACATCCTTCTTTTCCCGGGAAATTCCTCCCTCCTTTCCTTTTTTCTTTCCTCTTCCATCTTTTCCCGTGACATTTCTTCCTCCTTTCCTTCTTTCTCTACTCTTCCTATATTTGCTTCTTTCCTTCTTTTCCCATGAAATTCCTTCCTTCTTTCCTTTTTTCTTTCCTCTTCCATCTTTTCCCGTGACATTTCTTCCTCCTTTCCTTCTTTCTCTACTCTTCCTATATTTGCTTCTTTCCTTCTTTTCCCGTGAAATTCCTTCATTCTTGCTTTTTCTTCCTGCTCTCTTTCCTCTTTCAGTTGTTCTTTCCTTCCCTCTTTCCTGGTGACATTCCTTCAATTTTTTCTTTCCTTTTCCTAATTTTCCCTTCTTTCTTTCCCCATGACATCCTGCCGTTTATTTACTCTTCCTATTTTCTTTCCCCTTTCTTTCCCGTGACATTCCTTCTTTTTTTCTTTCCTCTTCTTTTTTTTCCCGTGACATTCTTTGCTCCCTTCCTTTTTTCTTTCCTCTTCCTATTTTTCTTTCTTTCTTTCTTTCTTTCTTTCTTTCTTTCTTTCTTTCTTTCTTTCTTTCTTTCTCTCTCCAACCTTCTTCACTGTGACATTCAATTCTTTCTTACTTGTTTCTTTCCGCTTCCTATTTTTCTTTCTTTCCTTCTTTCCCCATAACATTCCTTTCTTTCTGCTTTCCTCTCTGTTTTTTCTCCTCTTTCATTTTTTCTTTCTTTCATTCTTTCCTGGTGAAATCAATTCCTTCCTTCTTTTTTCTTTCCTGTGCCTACTTTTATTTCCTTCGTTCTTTCCCCGTGATATTCAATCCGACATTTTTTTTACAATCCTACTTTTCTGCTTTCTTTCCTCTTCCTATTTTTCTGTTCTTCCATCTTTACTCCCGTGACATTCCTTCCTTCCTTCCTTCCTTCCTTCCTTCCTTCCTTTTCTCTTATTTCTTTTCCATGCCATTCCTCCCATACTTCCTTTTTTCTTTACTTTTCCTATTTTTACTTCATCCCCCGTGAAATTCCTTCTTTGTTGCTTTCCTTCCTGTTTTCTTTCCTCTTTTAGTTGTTCTTTACTCCCCTCTCTCCACGTGACATTCCTTTCTTTCCTTTTTGTTCCCCTTCTTATTTTTCTTTCCTTCCTGCCACCACCGTGACATTCCTTCCACCTTTCCCTAATTTTTCTTTTTCTTTCCTTCCTTCCTTCCTTCCTTCCTTCCTTCCTTTTTTCTTTCCTCTTCCTATTTTTCTTTCCTTCCTCTCTTTCACCGTTACATTCGTTCCTACATTCCATAATTATGTTCTTTCCTCTTCCTATATTTCCTTCTTTCTTCTTTCCCTGTTATATTTTTCCTTCCAACCAGCTCTTTCGTCTATTCAATTCTATCACTCTTCATTTTACCTTTTTCTTCGTCATTCTTTTTTTGTGTTCATTCAAATCCTTTGCCTACTTTTAACTTGTCTATTATTCCCCTCCCGCCTCTTTCCTTTTGTAACTTCTTTTCCCGTTCTCTGCTTTCTACTCTCCTAGTTTTTCCTTTCTGTCTATATTTATGATTTCTCTATTTTATTTTCTTTCACTCTACTCCCTGTCATTTTTGTTGATCTACAGTCTACGTGACCTCAACAGTCTAACAACTAATGAAACAAAAAAAAAAAAAAAAAAGCAACAAAAAACAAAAAAAACAAAAAAAAAACGTTGAAAATAATTTATTGTCAGCATCGATTTTAATGGGAAGAGACAAATGTTGGAAGGAAGGAATCATTAGTTTAATCAATTCTAAACTTTCAGCAATTCGAGCGAAAGAAAAATAAAAAATAAATAAAAAAAGTTTCAAAGACCGTGGAACTTTTATGAATACGCGACAGTAAAGAATTTCATTTTGTTATTCATAACATTTCGAATATGACTATCACTAGAGACTTACCGAAACAGGAGAGAAACTCCTTTGCACTGATGAAAAATACGACTTCTCTTTCAATGAACTTATATCGCGTGAACGAACCCGTACAAGGATTAGAACCCATGACCAAAATAACCAGTTTCCATGTCCTTAAAACTCGTTTTAAGCGTCTTAGTGCATAATAATTTAACTCAGTAATTATTTTCTGATGAAAGTAATCGAAGATAATCTTTGCCCAAATTATCGATATACAATAAAATCTGTTTCAGCATAAAAATTGTAGACTAGGTCGATTTTGTCATAAATTAAAATATTACTTTGTAAGGTTCCAGCTTGGCTTTTGGTAAATAAACAAAATCGATAATAACAATATATTGTCTGTAGACGAAATGAGGTCAAAAAAGTTTATTTTTCTATCTATTTCACATTATTCGTTTTTCCCTACATTTTTTCTTTTGTGACTGAAGTCGTTTCTTTCTTTCTTTCGTCTTCGTAGCTGACAAATTACTCTGTTTTCTTTCTTTCTTTCTTTTTTCGTTTTTGTAGGTAACAGTTTTCCTCTTTTTACCTTTCTTTCTTTTTCGTTTTCGTAGCTAAAAAATTGTCATAACCCTTCTTTCTTTCTTTCTTCTTACGTTTTCGTAGCTAACGAATTGCTCTTTCTTTCTTTCGATTTCGTGGCTAACAAATTGTTCATAACCCTTCTTTCTTTCTTTCTTTCTTTCTTTCTTTCTTTCTTTCTTTCTTTCTTACGTTTTCGTAGCTAACGAATTACTCTTTTCTTTCTTTCTTACTTTTTTCTTTTACCTGTTGGTGTTCAGTAATGAGCATGTTAGTCTAATAGTTCAGTTATACCTGTCCATAATCCTTATAACCATTGATAGCGTTCTTTGTTGTGTGTTTCAAAACCTCCACGGAAATCAAATCAACTAAAATTACAAAAATACTTCAGCACAAAAATGGTTATTGCACATGTCTCAGTAGTTATTATCTGTGAGATCGATGTTCGCAAAATGCTCCAAAATGCTAGCCATGTGTCAAAACATGCTAACCTTAATAAACATATCTCTCTCTTTGTTTATATCTATCTATCTATCTATCTATCTATCTATATATATATATATATATATATGTGTGTGTGTGTGTGTGTATATATATATATATGAATATATGTGTGTGTGTGTAACTCTTGAAAAACAATCATTTCCGATTTCTTCTCTCAAACAATTAAATGATTTTGTTTCCAGCTACCTGTTCTCTAAAATGTGACCTTCTGCATGACAGAGTAAGCTTGGTAGATGTATATGCACCTACTTTAATTTATTTTTCTCTCCTCATCTATCTATAGACATTCATCGAAGCAGCCAAGTCATATTCAGTATACAACGATCCGCCAATAACGCTGAATTCTCACGTTACTCTTCTGATTAGCTCTCATAACTGACTGACGACCGATATTGTCTCAGTTCTGCGTCATAACAGCAACAACACCAATAACAACAGCGGCTAACACAAATAGAAATTCTCTAGTTCCTCTGTCTCATTTTAATCCCTCCCCATCTCCTATGGCCCAAATCTGGCAACGAATCTATCAGGGATCGCTTGCAATTCTCCATTAATTTGGAATTATCACCAAGGGGCAATTGGAGTTATGGCCCTTGGCCAATTGCACTCTCCAGTCGGTTGGAAGGAGAATACAACAGTCATAACAAGAGACAAAAGGGAAAATTAAAAAGGTGCGAAATGTGGAAATAAATTCGAAAAAAAAAAAAAATAATGGAGTAAACGGATGTAGAAAGAATAGAACGAAGGAAATAAAGAATGAGAAATAAGAGAAGAGGAAAAAGAAAAGAAGTGAAGAGAGTATAGTAGAAATAAATAAAGACAGAAGAAGGAGAGAATGATAGATAAGAAGAGAAAGAAGAATGAAAGATGAACTAAATTCAAAGGAGAGATAATATAGAAAAGAGAAGAAAAGAGCAAAAGAAAGGGAAAACATATAGAGAAAAGATAAAAATATAAAAGATAGAAATCTAAAGCAAAGAAAAAAGAAATAACGAAGAAAACAAAGACGAAAAGATAGAAAATAATGAAAAGGGAGGAGAGAAATTAAAGAGAAGAGCAAATATGTTGGTAAGAGAAGTAATAACAAAAAGAGAAGAAGAGAATATATTAAGAATAAAAAAAAAGAAAGAAGCGTTTTTGTTTGTGCAATGAAACACGTATAAAACGAAACAAAAAGAAAAAAAATTATTTTTCAAATCGTTAGAAAAATTGAGTTGAGTGTGAAAAGCAAATTTAGAGTAGAAAAGAAACACAAGAAGACAAACAGAAAAATAAAAAAAAGAAAATAAAGAAAAAAGCGAAGGGTTATTGTAGAGATGCGAAGTCAAATAGAGAAAGAGAAGATAATCCTAGAAAAAAAAGATTGCAAAAGAAAGAAATGAAGAACTATAAGAAATAATCTTCTTTATGAATAATAGCAAAAAAAAAAAAAGGTAAAAACGAAAGTAAGAACAGATATTAATTCTGAAGTAAAAGCGATGGAAATAACACGAGAAAGATATTATCGTTATGACATCAGAAGTAGCTTTCGTCTAGTGGGGAAAGTATTGACTAAATAATTTATAATACGAGAGAAGTGACAATGATAATAGGTTTTTAGGTGAAATAATGAGTGTATAACCGGGGAAGAATGGACGGACGATATCAATGGGATCAGAGGTGAAACTACTTATTGTTCTTATGCGCCTGTGCGCGTTTAGTTGTGTATGTACGCGCATGCGCATGTACTCGCTTTGAGAAAAACAGACGAGACTCTCTTCTCATCCAGCGAGTTGTTCCATATTAACCTCTGATTTAAATTTCTAACACACACACACACACACACACGCACACACGCACACGCGCGCGCGAGCGCACGCGCGTACAGTCGCATACATGCACGCAACAACACACACTACAACACACTCAAAATATGCACATTGCCACATACACACACAAACAGACACACAGGGATCCGCTTCACAAACAATCATACAGGCAAAAACAAAAAACACTACACTGCTCGCGCACATATACACATGCGATGGGAGTTACTGTTCTTTTATGAAAGCGTTTGGTTAAGTATTCATATTTGTAAAACAGAGTTAGTGTGAACTCAAGACTATGAGCTGGCATCTAGATATTAGCTTAACATACAATGGCCAAAGCTATCAACTCACGGCTGCAGAAGCAAAAATAAATAAATAGAAAATAAGAAATAATGTCGATGCGTGTGTGAAAATATTTAAAATACACGTAGTAATTTCGCCTTGTTGGTTACTACTTTCGACTCCCTTTTAAGAAAAAAGCCTTCACGCACGCACGCACGCACGCACGCACGCACGCACGTGTGCGCTCGCGTCTAATCAAGTCAGTTATGTGCCATGCTAGATACACGGTTAAGCGATCATGTATCTTTCGATACATGCCTGCCGAGGCAGATATTTTTCCCTCTAGTAGGTTGCCATTTCTTTCTGCGGCAGACCAGTTGCCATCCAAGGCTATAGAACATGGTCTCTACTGCTATTTACCCATAGCTGGGGGAGGAAGTCATACCTTTGCCAAGGATATTGGCAAATAAGTAAAAGTAATGGATCCGAGATGCTATCCATTAAGCACCTAGAACGCATGAATATTAACTTTAACTGTTTCCATCGATTGATATTATTTCCTATGTCATCTTTCTCCTCGACTACCTAAGACTTGCGGCCAAATTACGTTAAAACAGCGGTTCCCATACGATCACCGAAGTTAAGCAACGTCGAGGAGGGGTGATTGCTTGGGAATACCTGATTTTGTAAGCTTGGATGTGCAGGTGGTGTAACGGATAATGGCTCGGGGTTCTTAGTCAGAGAGCCGAGTTCCAATTCCTGTTGGGTTCGTTATATTCACTTACACGCAAATAACCTTGGGTTAAATCATGACTCCACCTCTTCCTTTTCCATCTATGACTTGTATCACTAAACCATTACTATTGCAAAAAATTCTCACTTTGTAAAAATATTTTCTGGCTTTAAATAACCTGTAAAGAGTTGATAAACACTATACTGTTTTTTGTCCATCAGATATTTCGTACCAGCCAAACAATGAACACTGATGATGGCTAGAGTGTACTTGGCTGAGACGTGTCCACAATAATATCTTTAACAACCAAGATAACTCGAAAGTATATTGACAATTATGTAAGAAATAGAAGAATATTATATACGTATAGTCGGAAAATAAATATATTATATAAATATCATTAATTCCAATCCTGCTTGGGAATGTGTATTTATTGTTAAAACATTAATAGTTTTGGCACGAGTCCGAAAGAGAAGTGGGTGAGGATGGTCTTACACTAACTATCCTAAACTTAGCTAATTCAATTCACTTCCCATTCATTCATTACAATTTACTTACTTACTACAAGAACTCATCCATCAGCATTCAATCCGATATATACCACAATACCACATATTAACAGGGACCCTATAAAAACACACATGACGTAAAATAATATAACAAATCTTCTTTTTTGGTTTTTATCAATTTAATTCATGGATGATTGAAGTTTAAAAACAGTAAATTCGACCTTGCTATCCGAAATGTGGCCAAATCGGTTAAAAGGCACGTCAGGCTATATGACGGTTCCGTATAGGATACAGGTTAGAATCCTGTCAGAGGAGAAATATTTTCTATGAAAATTTCTCGAACATTCAACTCGGTAAATGTTGTTTAATACTGTTTATTATAAACAGAGCATTTACTTAAATATTTCTATTTATAAAAAGAATGTATAAACATAAAATTTCTTAATATATATATATATATATATATATATATATATATATATATATATATATATATAAATTTAATGACCTGAAATGAGGCGGGGTGGGGTGAACCTACAAACAAAAATAAAACATAACAAAATATTCAAGCTAAAAAAAAATAAAATATGTTAGTAGGACCCGTCCACTCCAGAGAGCGGCCGCTGTGTTCTGCCAATGAGGAGAATCAAGAAGCTCGCTCATTAACGGAGGGAAAAACGAAATAAAAAATAAAATTGACATGGATTATAACAAAAGACAATGCCGGAAACAGGCCAAGAACAACTATTACTCACATTAACTTGGTAAACAAATAGAGTCTAACTTAACCAGAGGAGGAGTCCGTCTGAAAACCGCCCGTTACTCCAAAAGGAGACTTAAGAAAGAAAATCAATGCTGACACCGTTCACACGAACTATGCTCGCGACTTTCACTCACCTTACGTTGAAATTTGCAGATAACAAACGCTTTCTATCAGTTCTGATCTTCATATTCAACCTATGCCCAAAGAATCCAACCATATGCTGTTGAGAATAACGTTCGTATTGTAATATTCCCTCCATCCAAGAGGTCCACGCCACTATTCTTGCCACGGTCAGCAGCGTCAGAAACACCATCCGTTTTATGCAAGAACACCGGGGCAACGCATTATCGCGCGCGTATGTCAGATCGATGGACAAGAGATGTTTGGAATCGATACGAGCCGTCAACTCGCCAGCATAATCCCAGAACGAGGCACCTGAGGACAGTGGAAGAAGGCATGCACAGACGTTTCTTCAAGACGAAGGTCACACCGATGACTGTCAAATCAAACGCCAGCTAAGCGCAAACTCAGGGTTGCTGAGGTAATTCACCGCCAATCACAGAGTGTGTTCGACCAACCCCCTCCACTAGTACCCGATACAAGATGCCCCTAGACTGTGAAAGGTCACTACACCGAAGAACACAACGCCTTTAGACGTTGAACAATACAGACTGATTCCGGGACTACGACAGCGCTCAACCCCAGAAATGGGTGGAGTGATAGTAATGCTAGGGAAGGCGTCCCTAACACTAATCGCCCAGAGCGAATCTTCTGTCAACGCGCTGCATAGGAAAGCCAGCCCCCCCAATCCATGACACGAACGCTGCAGACCTCTGGCTCGCCTCCGCCCCACAAAAGGAATGAGAACAAGCGCTCGTTCGTCCTCCTACGGTTGTTGCAGAGAGGGAATATTGACAACAGGTAAATGAGGAGGGGAAAGACGTACGCGGCTTTCGGAGCCAAGTCCGGACCGCCACTCCTACCTTTGCCAATACCTCCGACCAATTCTCCAGCTTGAGATCGGGCCGAGAATCACGCTTCAAGAATGCAGACGAGACATTCAGTCCAAATGAAGGGCCCAGGAAGATCAATGCCCTTCCAAGCACCTAACCGCAAGCGGTTCGTCTTGGCCCCCGTGACCTTCTCGTACCATTCAAGCGCCTTCTCTACCAGTAGTGGTGATAGTGGACAACCCTGATGAACCGACCGAGACAGCGCACGAGTGCGCAACTACCTTTCGTTCACCACTGAGGGAGCGATACAGCAGTCTGATCGTTTGCAGAAGTCGGTCTTGAATCAGCAGCTAGGTACTAATGATCGACCCTGTTAAATGCCAAGTAAACTGCCGACCCACTTCAATACCAACTGAACTTCGCCCTCCCTGATATCACCCTCGCAGATATCCGTTTCAGCCAACAAGAGTTGAGGAAAATCAACCAAATAGCCGTGAAACTCTTCGCTACAGAGAACAGAGGCTACTAAACAAGTTTTCGAAATGTCGCCGAAACGCCTTGCACATGTTGGTCGACCGCAGATTAAGCATCTCCGTTGTCTCGACCTGTCGAATGTAACGATGCGCCAATGTTCACGGTTTCATTAGACATCTTGTTTAACCTATAGTTAACTACCTGACCCTGGTAGCACACGCCAGCCGCTCGTCCCAGAGCCTGTCTATCTAAACCTATCTCTAGGGAACCTCTCCGAGTCTCCACGCGAGGCAGACTAATCTTGAGTGCCCTCACATTTTTAGCCTTATCTAGGGCAAGTTGTTGGCTGTATTTGGTAGGGAAAGAATTAATGCTATCCTTAAGCTTTTTCCATCACTTATTTCCAGTAACCGTCCCACTAACTTCCGCTGCACTAATATAGTCACCTGTTGCCTGAAGTCCCTCCTGTTTAGTAAGGACTGACTGAACTTTCAGTGTCCAGCAATTCTCGGTTTGAAGTCTAACGCTATTCGAACACAGACAAGTCTGTGGTCTGAATAGCCTAACCCGTGGAACGTAGGATTATCTAGTAAATCTAGATCGATCCTTTTCACCAACATTCTATTCAGGTACTAGACTGCTGAGTAGATAGACACTTAAGAGGCCACCGTCCCGGTATTATCGACGGGACTAAACTCGCCCATCAGATCGACCAGGCTACGATCATGCTAGCTCCCCGCCCCTATCTATGATGGGATCCAGGATGGCATTCCAGTCCCCCATTAAGACTACGTGCGACAGATCCATCAGGAACGGCACTTCGGGTCGTTGGACACATAAAGCGCAACGATTAGAAACGAACAACTGTCCAGGGCAATATCAGCCGTGAGCAACCGCCTCTCTCCCCGCATCAACAGGGACAGTGTCCACCCTTGCGCCCAGGTTACATTTAACCAGCATGGAAATACCTCTGGCGAAGTGGTCCCCTTTTGCTGAATAGACAACAGAGTCGTTAGACAGCATCCGAGCATCAAATTCGCAGTGTATGTCTCCTGGATCACAGCCCCATCTACACTGAAGGTTAAGAGATCCCTCCGATTCCTCAAGCCCATCTCATTCAAGCAAGCCAATGTGATATTCATTTTTTATGTACAACCTTTTAGACGCATACTGCACGTAAATCTGCGGGGGAAAGGACGCAGATGGATTGTCCTATGCTCCCAGAATCCATATCTGACGTAATTCGTTCATTTAGGACCATACAGCCAATGTCCGTTGGAAAGGTTAGCTTTAGGACCCTATATAGTAGGAGTGATGAAGAACTGGGGACATCCTTATAAACAGTTTTGAGAGCTTCTTCAGTTCAGGAGGCTATATGTCGGCCATCCTGAACTGAGGAGAGCATCGTTAGCTGCTAACAGGTATTCCCACGGCTTTGGATTCCCTCCTGCATTTCTGACTAAGGTAATGACTCCAGGAGCTCCCGGAATGTTCCTGGGATCCCTCCGTCGACTGAAGTCATTTTAAACAATGACCTCAAGAAGGCTCTCCTTTGTGAGGTGAGGTCTCTGTGGAAGGTCTGCCGATCTATACAGCAGATTTTTTCACCCTTGAGGAAGCCCTTCTTTTTTGGGGTTGGGGAGGAAGTTGACGGAGCTCTAAAAGGAGAAAACGGGGAGGCTTATTGCCTTACCTTAAAAATCTGGCTCGGTTCTTGCTGTAGAAGCAGGGGTGGATTGACTCTTGGCTTTGTCCATGGCTTTCACCGCCCTGCTTCGACCAGGCTTCTTTTTTGTTTCTCTTCCACTTCTCTCTCATTTCAATGATGAGGGCCAAGGTAGAGGATCATTTGCAGCAACTCTTCTTGTTGCTCTAGAGGCTGCTGCTGTTTTTGTTGCTACTGCTCTGGTAACTCCTGCTGGGGCTGCTCTTGTTGTTGTGCCTGTTGAATCTTTTGCTGCAACTGCTGCTGCTGTTGCTTCTGTTTTTGTTGCTTAGGTCGCTGCTTCTATTGCTGCCGCTGTTGCTGCTTCTTAGGTTGTGGGACATCATGCTGGAGAGGAGTGGCTGCAGGCTTCTTTCCTTCCTCACTCCCCACTTTCACTCAATGAGGCCACTGGGGGCCTGATCGGAATGTCTAGCTCCACTGCTTCTTTGGATGACGTTGCTTGTGGTGGTGGCACCAGATTCTTGCCGAGGCATAACTTCGACAGGTGCCTCGAGGCACCATAAAATCAGAAGAGGGGTCGTCGACCTTTCACGATGACGATGATAGTCTAGCCTCGGCAAGTTAATGTGTCGAGGATGTCCAAAACACATTTGCGTGACATTGTCAACTACAGGATGATATCACCGGTGGCAATACCTGCATTACTTGTCACTGATGTGAACTCTTTAACTTGCTCGTACTTTGCAAAGAAGGCTCCCCGATTGATCTTCAACTGCATCCATTGGCATCCCATGTAGCGTGATTTTAGTCCTTCGGATTCCCATATATTTGTCTTTCATCCTGACTGATTTGGTCGTGAAAATATTTCTAGTTAGTGTCTTTGCTTCTTCAGATGCCAGCAGGACATCCCACATATCATTTGTCCTCCTTGTCATTATGTTGAGGCTTTTCAGAGTCTCTTCCATTCCTCTCCTTTTGACAGCCACCGACTTTCTGGATTTCACGTCAGATGTCAGCAGGGAAATTGTCCTCTTTTTAACTGCCTCCAAGGCATAGGGAATGGTCAAGAACACATTTCCACAGATAAACTATTGATACTTTTCTCGTTCCTCCTGCTAATACTCGGGACTCTTTTTGTGTCTGTCTGCAGCCCACGCCGAGGGATTGACACTGGCTGACTGCTCCAGCTGCTTGGGAGACTTTGCCATTTCAGTCGGAGCCCAACTACAGCAAAAAATTCAACACAACAAATATCCAAAACATTTTGACAAAGAAAAAGTTCGTATAAACAGAGAGAAAGCGTGGAGAGAAATTGAACACTTACTATCCTCACAAAAAATAACATACAGGACTCTCCCAAACCTGGGTGGGGATGATCACAAAACACTCCCCCTCTCCGATTTATAGACAGTAGCATACAGATACATGCTGGGATTTCTTCTTCGCCAGCAAGATGGTCATTCGGTGTCATCCCGCTCAGTCCTGATCTGTCTTGCCTTGAAGTCAGAACGTTACGTTTATTTATTCAAAATCGCTGTTGTGTGTCAACACCAATTCTCAGTTTGTAAACTTTTTTCCATATTACTGTTGCTTTGCCTTATTACTGTTAATTGGTCTTGCATGCGTTGTTTGTTTGTTTTATATTATTTTTGGCTTTGTTCTTTTTTTCTTGTTGTTTATTGCAAACTTTGTCAATTCTGTTTGTTAACAGGCCTTCCATTTGTTTATATTTAACCACAGCCACTCACTCTACCAATATAGTAGTAGAATATATATATATATATATATATATATATATATATATATATATATATATATTCATACATTCATATATATATATATATATATATATATATATGAATGAATGAATGAGGCGGTAGAGTAATGGACAGTCGGACCCATTACATACGTGCTGATACCCTTGTGAAAGGTGTGAATCCTCTTCTTCTCCCTCCAGCTATGCGTAAATAGCAGTACAGACTGGGTTCTATAGCCTTGGATGGCAACTGGTCTAGGAGAAGGACAACTCTGAATTCAAAACCTGCGGAGGGTCATTTGGGGACCTTGCGGCACTTAGTGCACCAGGTGTCTGTATTCAGCCCTTCAAAAAGTGTGGATAATCCTGCACGAAACCTTCACCACTATAATTAAATCTCATGTGCTGTTGTCGGGCTGATCTGCTTGACCTTCATACGTATATATATATATATATATATATAAAACAGAGGGTGTCTGTGTGTCTGCCTTGTGTGATACCTTTTCACTATAGATCCATCCAGCCGATTTTGTCCGAACTTGGCACATTCATTTACAATGTAAAAGCTAGGATTTTACAAAAAAAAAAAAAAAAAAATCGATAATTTAAAAAAATCAATAATCGATAAAGCCGATCAAAAATCGATAAATTCAACTTTTTTCCTCCGATTTTGTTCAGACACAGTATGTAGGTTACTTACATCATGAAGAGCCCAACAATACCTCATTTTTATTTTTACGTCATTGCGTTTAGCGAAAAACCATAAGAAACGAAAAATCGATTTCAACACAAATCGATTTCAACAAAAATTTTAAACTAAAAACTCCCTCAATTTTCAAGCAATCTAAGACAAACTTAATTCAGTCGTAGCCAATAATAAGTTGATTGTTTAACAGTCATTTAACTTGATAATTGAGTCCACCCGTATAGTAAAAACCCGCGTAAATAGTGAAAAATGGTGATTTTTATTGCTTTCTTTCTTATTTTTCGTTGATATTACAACCAATTTTCATCAAATTCAATAATTGCTTTATAAATGTATCCCCTTTTACATTTCTGGTAGCACACTGAAAAATTGAATTTCAAAAACTCAAAAATAATTGTAGTCTGATGTGTGTCTTTATGTTGCCTGTTTTCGCCCTTCATGTCCTTGGCTAACTTCGATTGAATAAATACGGACTACTACTGTTATATCAGTAACTGCATTAATTCAAAATGTTTTTTTTTAATGAAAGTACTTTAAAGTAATTTAAGAAGATGGATTCTGTTACATCTAAACATGATGCTGTTTTTGCTCCATTCTAATTGAACACTTTTTTTGATCGACCAGTGGGTATGGCTGCGAATATATATATATATATATATATATATATATATATATATATATATATATATACTGCGAGAATGTTGTATAAATATGTCCTGAGAATATTATTGAATAAAGGGTCACAACCTTTGTTTAATTATTTCTTTAAAATTCTATTTTTCTTTTTTTTAATGCTATTTTATTAATCTAGGCCTTTCTTTTATTCCTTGTTTGTTGATTGCTTTAAGAACTGTCTCAATTGCTGCAAGGTAATTTTCTACACGAAATTTTATATGACTTTAAGATGGTTTTCTTCCCATGTTGAGATAGTCAGCAATTTTAGACCTTCGTGCTCGCAGAAAAACAGACTTTCAAAAGGACAGGTTTTCCTTTGATACCGCTAGTATTTTAACTACTTTATTTTCCCGCCAATGTTAGCTGTTTTTAAAAGAAATGATTAGAATTTTAATAAAACCTAAACATATGAAAGTGAATTTATGCATTTTCTTTGTTCTTGAGAAATGAAAAGAAAAATAATAAACACTATTAGATGGCTTATTGGAATCGTTGACAAAACATCGGCTGCCAAATGATTCGAACTTTAGGATTTATTTATAGTTGGTTCATATATTTTAATAATTTAGTAAATTTATAAATAAAAAATTGTTTTCATATTTATTTCTTTATTAATTGGTAAGTGATAAATATTGCATAGCATTAGTTTTAATTGTATTTGTTTTTAGAATGTTGTAAATATAAAATTATTCTTGTAATTAAACAATCCAGTAAATGAATAATGTTTAGTATTTTTATTGTAAATTCACAAGAACAAAAATGTATGAATTCACTTTTATTATATGTTTAAGCTTTGTTACAATCTTAACCATCGCTTTTTAAGACAATAAATATTGCCGAGTAGTGAAGAGAGTTAAAATAATAGCGGTGTCAAGGGGAAAAACCTTTCTTTTGACAGTTTTTTGCGACCACGAAGGTCCAAGATTTCCAAATGGTCATCATTATTTGGAAAACGAGGAAAAAGTTGAATAGGCATCAGCGAACAACCAGGAAAAAAAAATGAGAGCGTTGGAAAAACAAGAAGAATACAAATCAATTAGCACAAAAGGAGGTCAACGAAAAATGAAAAAAGTAAGAAGCAGGAAAATGGATTGATCAGTTGGAAAATATTTTGTGTTAGCAATCAAAAAACAGAGAAAATATGCAGAATATTGATAACATGAATACAAATGAACTACGATCTTTTTAGCAAAAAGCACCATGATGTTGAAATTGGTTTAGGACATACATAGAGATAGACTTCTCAATAGTAATCTGTAATGATGAATGTAGAGCGACATTGGACGAACTTCATGGTCGGTCTTGGGACATGTCAAACAACACGACTTAGAAGGTAACAGGTGGGGAGTTTTGGACTAGTATTGTAGGTACTAAAATTATAGGCTATTTAGACATGATAATGGTATCAAGATAAAGGCATGGAATCATTGTAATTTCGTAGACAAGATGTGTTTACCTGGCCCAGGTCACAGCCAAGAAGCTTTAAGCTAAAGAGTATATTCATGAAAGACTTCTGCAAAGATGAGTGTTGCTCACCTTACCCAAAATTTTCGAAAATACTGAATTAGTAGAGTGGCTACAACCCGCTTCGGATATTAACCCAATAGACAACTTGTGAATCATCATTAAAAGATTTCTATCTATCTATCTATCTATCTATCTATCTATCTATCTATCTATCTATCTATCTATCTATCTGTCTGTCTGTCTGTCTGTCTGTCTGTCTCTGTGTGTGTGTGTGTGTGTGAATAGAAGACAATATTTATGCATAGAAGATCACGGAGTAATAAAAAAACTGATGCAGATAATGTTAAAGTCAAAAGAGTAGAAAAGTTAAGAAAATCGCTGGTTAAAAAAAAAAAAGAGCCCATATTTGGAATTCTTCTCCTTTTTGTCATGTCCCTTCCAGACATAGGCGATAATAGCTCTCCACAACTTCCTATCCTTTGCAGATCTTAGAAATATCTTTTTACCATCTTTTCCCAAGTCCATGTTCCCTCATTCATTTACACAAAATCGTTAGGCAGGTTACTTGCTGTTTCTCTCTGGCCATTTTTCCTTCAGTGTCAAATTCTCCAACCCTTATTTTCTCATTATGTGTCCTGAAAATTTCAACTTTGTCTTTTTGATTATAAATATAAGCATCTTTTGTGTTCCTATTTTTCTTAAAACACCCTTTTGGCACACATGTTCAGTCCATGGTATTCTCAGCATCTTTCTATAGAATGACATTACTGTTGCATCAAGTCTCTTTTTAATTTGTGAGGAGATTGTCCAGCATTCACTGCCATATAGGAGGACTCTTATCACATAACAGTTTAGTACCCTTTTCCATGTTTCTAATAACATCTTTCTGTTTCTTAATACTTTACGTAGCTTTTGGAAGCATCATTCTCTATTCCCTGTGTCATCAGCATATCTTTATTTTTGTTAAGATTTATGTCCGCTAATAATAAATCCCGGTAGAACTTCTAGTTCACTCAGCGTCGTCTCGTTTTAAAGGTTGAATGATTCTGGCGAGAAGAGAAATCCTTGTCTTAGGATCCTATCTATTTTTGTACATTTACTGAATTCATTTTCTATCTGTATGTAAAGAGTTTCCGTTCACTATAAGTTCTGCATTTCCTAATATATTTCCCAAATAAATCAAGTTTTTCTTGTAGTTGAAATATAGTATGTTAGTATCGTACCTTTTTATGCATACGTCCTATTCCATTTATACATATAGCTACTTTGTTATACCATGTCATTTTAATCCTATATGTTACTGCGATGTATATCTTTTGGATTTATAAATAAAATTTTGCTATAATCATTATATGTCTCATAAAAACCTTATGTACCCCATCTATGTTTTTTTGCTAGCAGTTTAAATACAGGGTGGGTGAAATGTAAGTAGGAATTAAAAATTGTTAATAACATTCGTATTCCTATTACAAATCTGTTGAAACAAATGATACAATGTTCTTTATTACATGTGAAAATGAAAGTAAATCTTCTTTATTACATGTGAAAATGAAAGTAAATCTTCATAA
This sequence comes from Acanthosepion lycidas, assembly GCA_963932145.1. Lineage (NCBI taxonomy): Eukaryota > Metazoa > Mollusca > Cephalopoda > Sepiida > Sepiidae > Acanthosepion > Acanthosepion lycidas. The sequence continues at coordinate 3,851,085 of OZ010610.1, read as the reverse complement.
CGTCAGTTTCTTCAAACGACCAAGGATGGAATGAGCAATTTGCTGAAGGACGTCGTCTGGGATATCATTGAGAACTTCCAGAATCCGTGTCTCTAAGCCCTCCTGTGTGGGAGGTTTTGTCTTGTACATCTCTTTTGTGTAACTCTATAAGTAAAAATCACATTGAGTGAGATCTGGAATTCTTGGAGGCCATTCATCATGTCCACGTTGTCCCATCCAACGTCCTGGAAAATGTTGGTCTAACCACTCACTCACATTAAGAGCAAAATGGGTTTCTGCACCATCCTGAATGAATGTCAGCTAATGCTAACCGGGCCTGACACCGCGAGCAACACGTAATTTTCGAATATCTGAAGATAGCTGACCGTATTCAAGGTGTCACGCAGAAGATATGAGTCGACGACTCTTGTTGACGTAATTCCGCACCACACGGTCACTTTTGGTCGAGCTTGTATCCTCTCAACCGTTATGTTCGGATAGTTATCACACGGTGACCAGAAATGGTAATTGAGACGAATGATGAAAACGCCAACGTGGAATACAACCTCGTCACTCTAGAGGATGTTTTCAAACAATTCAGACCAATCTTCATGCCAACCTAGAATTAACTCTTCATAATCCATTCTGTGGCCACTATCTTCAGCCTGCACGTAAATAAGAAATCCCTATTAGTGTTGTCTGTTTGAAAAATGTTTTCGTCATGACTTCAGTGATACTAAAAATTCTATAAGCAATTTCTAATGCCTATTTACTTTCCACATATCCTGTATATCACTTGGCACTCTTAGTTGCAGAACCAAACTGTCTTTTCCATTATGTTGGCCCAACAAAAGTCATGTAATAACAATTCAACAATGCATCTCAGACCCATTAATTATGCCTTTCTTGTATCTCCTTGACCGTTAAAAACTTAATCTAAACTATTATTAAAAAGATAAATTCAGTTAAGTGCCACACGTGATATACACTTGGATGACCATAGCTAGGGGGAGAAGAGGATTCATAACTTTTCCAAGGGTATTAGCACATAAGTGAATGTAATGGATTTGGCTGGAATTCAAACTCGGCGCTCCGAATCCTCAACCGGTGCTGAAGATAGCGGTCCGTATTCATGGTGTCACGCAGAAGATATGGGCCGATGACTTGCCGCCATCATTCTGCATCATCTCAACATCATGTTTGGATAGTTGTCATACAATGCCCAGTAATGGCAGTAGTGACGATTGATGAAACCAACATGGAATAGAGCTTCATCACTCCAGAGGAGATGTTTTCAAACAATTCAGACCAATCTTCATGCCAATCTCGCATTAACTCTCCATTAACTCTATTCTGCGATCACAGTCTTCAGGTTTTAGCTCATGCATATAAATAAGAAATCTCTATTAGTGTTGTCTGTTTGAAAAATGTTTTCGTCATGACTTCAGTGACACTAAAAATCCTGTAAGCAATTTCTAATGCCTATTTACTTTCCACTGATCCTGCAGAATGATGTTACTTTTAAACTTTCGAAGATCTTACTTGACAAGAATGTAATAAGCCGGAACAGAATTACACGGATGAGAAAGGCAAGAGAAGAAACTATTAGAATAGAACATACATCTAACTTGTTCAACAATAAAAAGATGAGACCGAGTTGCCAAATTTAAATTCATGCGGTCGACATATCAAGGCAAAGAAGATCATTAGAACAACTGACATGAAAAAATTTACAGAAAAAGACAAAGGGAAGCGTGTTACGGGGATGAAAAATGGAGTGTAAGTTGAGATGCCAGATGAGGACTGATAACATTGCAGACCCTTCCTTGGATTTTGTCGAGAATCTCGAGATGTATAACAGGAGCTCCAGAGCAAATATGTCCTAAAAAATGTTGGTCAAACCAGGCACCCCACAATAAGCGTAAAATAGGGTGTTGCACCATCCTGAATGAATATTAGATCATCAGTGTTATCCCAGCCAGACATCGTAGGTTACACGTAATTTTCGAGCATCTAAATATAGCGGTCCGTATTCATTCCGTACCAAACGGTCAATTTTAGTCGAGCTTTCAACCGTCATGTTCGGATCGTTATCATACGACGCCCAGTAATGGCAGTTGTGACGATTGATGAAGACATCAACGTGGAATACAACCTCGTCACTCTAGAGGATGTTTTCAAACAATTCAGACCAATCTTCATGCAAACCTAGAATTAACTCTCCATAATCCATTCTGTGGCCACTATCTTCAGCCTGCACGTAAATAAGAAATCTCTATTGGTGTTATTTAAAAAAAAAGTATTTTCATCATGACTTCACTGATATTAAAAATTTTATAAGCAATTTCTAGTGTCTGGTACTTTCTACCCAGCCTGTAAATCCTTGTCTGGTAATTTATCAAAAATCTAACCATCAATTATAAGAAGACAGAATATATGGTTGTTAGTAAGATGGACAGATCAAGATGCGACATCTACATATTTGGGTTTTCAGAATCAAGCAAGTGCAAAAAAAAAAAAAAAAAAAAAAATTAACTATCTATGAAGTGTTTTAATAGACGGCTGACAATGTACCATAAAAATACGAAGGTACATCGGAATAGAGAAAGATGCCTTTCAACAGGTAAGCAAAATATTAAGAAACAGGAAAATTTCGTTAGAAACAAAGAAAAGCGTGTAGAACTGCTATAGAATATCCATTCTCCTATATGGCAGTGAATGCTAGACAATTTCCTCACAGATAAAGAGGAGACTTGGTGCAACGGAAATACAGTACTACAGAAGGATGCTGAGAATATTATGAACAAAGCATATGAGCAACGAGGACGTTTTAAGAAAAATATACACAAAAAGAACACATGTTTAAAATCAGAAAGAGACAGTGAAAATATCTGGTACACATAATGAGAAAAGACGGCTTGGAGAATTTTAATTACATAGGACATACTGAGTGCAAGAGGGGCATAAGGAAACATTAAGTAACCTACCCAACCAGATTGTGTAAATGGATAGCAGAACAAGGACTATGAAGAACAGTAAGATTACTTAGAGTAACAAAGGAGAGGACGTTATGGGGAACACATATACTGAAGGACATGGCTCATAAAACCGATCTATACTTTTTATAATGTTAAATATCCTAAAAAAATCGGTTGGTTAATGCTAGATTTATTGTGAAAACATCTATCTATCTATCTATCTATCTATCTATCTATCTATTTTTCATTCCTGTCAGCCTATCGACCCATTATTCAGCCGAATTCTATATACATGGGTGCGAAGAGTAAATTGCCGTAGTTTTATGTTTTTAATTTCGTGCTTGCGTAGAATAGTAGGGTCAGTTGGGCACCATCTGTCAGAAAAAAGAGCACCATGGTGCAATTCACTCGGTCAGAAATTTGAAAACAACATGCTGTACTGCTTGGCATTTGCGCCGGAAGCTCCAATACGAAAATTTCAGAGTGTTTGGGTGTCAATTTAGTGACGGTGCGAAGGGATTCGGAAAAAGTTGGATGAGTCTAAAGGTGATTACAAAGGTACGGCATCTTGGAAAACTCACTCTGATTGTTCTGATGAGAAAAGAACGCCCAAATTTCTTGGAGGCCTATATCAAGTGACTTGAGGAGGTGGTGCTGCCCTGGGCCAAGAGGATGTCTTTTGGAAGACCCTATGTCTGGTAAGAGAACTCTGCGCAATACCACACAAACAGGAGAACACATTCGGGGCTGCCAGACAATTTCTGCGACCACATCATCCTTAATATTTGGTCAACTAACTCCCCAGACTGCAACCCCCTTAATTATTATGTGTGGAGCGCAGTTGAGCGAGAGACCAAAGATGAACTGAAGGCAAGGGTTATAGCAGCATTCACCAACATAAACAAGGAGGACCGTCCAGAAGAATTGCAGAAGATTCCGAATTCGTCTGGAGGCCGTGGTTGAAGCCAATGGTGATTTTATTGAACAAATGTACTGTTTAGTATTTCAAGATATTTTTGTGTAATTTTGGTAAATATATATGCTAAAATGAGATGGCAGTGTTATTTTCATTTTTGCGTAATTTAGACGATAATTTATCCATCGCACTCTCTATACATACCTCTAAGTATATCTGTATGAATGTAGATATATATCATTCTTGTACGCTTTACCTAAATGTTAGGTGCATTTAAAAAAAAAATTACACGTGTAAACAAGCATAATGTCACCCTAGAAAAAGAATTCGGAAAGAGAGTGTGAAAAAAATACTAAGGCAAAATCGTAACAACGATTACAGAGGAGATGGAAGTACAATAATAGCGATTTATGACACATACAAAGATGGATAAACAAAAAAAGATTCCAAACAAATTCACAGAATGGGCAGAATAAAAAAAAATGGCTGGTAAAAAAGGATCGTGTAAAGCGAAAAAAAAAATGGCAGGGACAATTCGATCATTGAACAACTGCGGGGTTAGCACCAAGGGCAACAGCCTCGGGTAAAAAGACGGGGCAGATATTGGGGGTGGGGGTGTTGAAGAGATGAGAAGATAAAGACGCATTGGGGAAAGGGAGGGTGAGGAAGTAAAATAAAAGCAGGTGGGAGGAATGGTCAGGAGTGAAAGGAGAAGGTAGAAAAAAGATTGAGTGTGAAGAGGGAAGGATACAGTATAGTAAGAATTTAGGGTAGGGAGGGAGGTTTTTCGAAACAAGTGATGGAGAGAGAGGAAGAGAGATGGAGAGACAGAGAGAGTGGAAAGGGATAGAATAGAAGATGAAAAGAAAGAAAGCAAAATAGAAACGATTAGAATTGGAATCAAAAAGTTCAAGTGGATGTGGAGGAAATGAAATTAAAACTTCGGAACACAAACCGGCGAAATAGATAGATAGATAGATAGATAGATAGATAGATAGAAATGGATAGATAGAAACGGATAGATAGATAGAAACGGATAGATAGATAGATAGATAGATAGATAGAAACGGATAGATAGATAGAAACGGATAGATAGATAGATAGATAGATAGACAGAAATAGATAGATAGATAGATAGAAACGGATAGATACATAGACAGAAATAGATAGATAGAACGGATAGATAGATAGACAGAAATAGATAGATAGATAGATAGATAGACAGAAATAGATAGATAGATAGATAGAAACGGATAGATAGATAGAAACGGATAGATAGATAGATAGATAGACAGAAATAGATAGATAGATGGATAGATAGAAACGGATAGATAGATAGATAGACAGAAATAGATAGATAGAAACGGATAGATACATAGACAGAAATAGATAGATAGAACGGATAGATAGATAGACAGAAATAGATAGATAGATAGATAGATTGATAGAAACAGATAGATAGATAGATAGATAGATAGATAGATAGACAGAAATAGATAGATAGAAACGGATAGATAGATAGACAGAAATAGATAGACAGAAATAGATAGATAGAAACGGATAGATAGGTAGACAGAAACGGATAGATAGATAGATAGACAGAAATAGATAGATAGATGGATAGTGAATCAGATAGATATGGATAAACTGAGATAGATATACATAAGATATAGATAGAGAGATAGATAGATAGATAAATGAACAGTAAAATAAAGGAAAATGTTAAGGGAAAATCAATGCCGATAGATAAAAAGTTCAGATATATAGATAGATAATGAAGTGACTGTGGTAGGTAGGTAGGTAGGTAGGCAGGTAGGTATTGAGACAGGCAGACAGCGAGATATGAAAGGAAACAGATAGAGAGAAAGAGAGGGAGAGCTAGGAATAGACTCAGTTGGTAAGATATGTAGATAGATATGGATAGCCTGATATATGAATATACTGAAACACACTAACAGACCGGTATCTATCTATCTATCTATCTATCTATCTATCTATCTATCTATCTATCTATCTATCTATCTATTTTGGTCTGTTCGTTATCTATTTATCTATCTGCTAGATAGATAGATAGATAACATAAACTAAAGTGATTCACTACTGGCTAGCTCAATTTGTTCTTCTCTGTTCGATAGAAGTAGAAGAAAAGGAAAAGAACAAACAGGAAAAGATCAAACAAAGAACAAAACTTGAAATGGAAGGAAAAAGAAAACACAATAAAAGAAATTGTAACTGAGAAGAGAGGAAACTTTTTCGGGTTCATCTTCACACACATAAACGTGCACAAACAACGTGCATTGAGACTATAAGCACGCACATTTACGCGCATACAGACCCCCCCCCCGCTCAACATACAAAAAATAATAAATAAACAGAAAAAGGGAAAGGAAAAAAGAAAATGTGTTGAAAAAAAAATCGAATCTCTCTCCCAGAAAAAAACTGGAAAAAAAAAAAAAGAAATCAGCAGGAATATGAGCTGAAGATGAGGTAGGTGGCATTGGCCGTGATTCGATCTAAGGTTTTTATGAAGACGTTGATTACAGTGACGCTTTTGACGGCCGGTGGGTGGGGGAATGGTGATGCTGATGGAATGGGATACAGTTATATGTGAAGGTTCATTAAGCGACACAGAGATAGATAGATAGATAGATATGAACATACTGAGATAGATAGACAGATAGATAGATAGATATGAACAGATTGAGATAGATAGACATTAACCGATTAAGATATATAGATAGATACGTAGATAGATATATAGATAGATAGAAACCCAAATGGATAGACAGAAAATTATAAGAGATAGACAGACAGAAATGGATTGATAAATAGATAGGCAGAAAAAGATAGATAGATAGCTATCTAGATAGATAGATATGAACAAACTAAGATAAACTTAGATATAAACAAAGATAGATAGAAAATAATAGACCCAAATAGATAGACAAATAGATAGAAAATTATAGACCGAAAGAGATAGATAGATAGTTAGATAGATAGAAAGATAGATAGATAATAGACCCAATTATATAGATAGATTATAGACCAAATTTGATAGCTAGACAGAAATAGATAGATATGAACAGACTGATATATATTGGAAAATTATAGACCAAAAGAAATAGCAACAGAAATATATGGGCAGAGCGAAATATATAGATAGATAGATAGATAGATAGACAGATGTAACCAGACTTAGATAAAGAAAATAGATTATTATACCCAATTCAATAGATAGAAAATTATATACCAAATTAGATGGATAGATAGATATGAATAGATAGATAGATATGAACAGAGTTAGATAGATCAATAGAAAATATTAGGTCTATATAAACAGATTTAAAATTATAGACCGAAAGAGATAGATAGATGTATAGAAACAGATAGATAGATAACAGAAATAGATAGACTGAAAAATTGATTGATATACATGAACAGTCTGAGATAGATAAATCGATATATAGAAAAAAACAGATCCAATTCGATAGACAGATAGAAAATTATACACCGAAAGACGTACACAGAAATAGATAGATAGACAAAGATAGATAGATAGATAGATAGATAGACGTGACCAAGCGAGATAGATAGCTAATAGACTCCAATAGACAGGTAGAAAATTATCGAACAAATTAGATAGATAGGTAGACGCAAATAGACAGATATGAACAGACTGAGATAGATAGATAGATAGATAGATAGATAGATAGAAAATAATAGACCGAAATAGAAAAAGTAAAAAGTGTGTGTGTATGAGAGAGAGAGAGAAAAAGAAAAGGAGAATGAATGTGTGAGGCTGTTTATTTATAGATAGATATATATCAACAGACTGGGATATATATATATATATATATATATATATATATATATATATATATATATATATATATATATATATATATATATATATGAAAAGACTGAGACAGATAGAAAATTACAGACCAAATAGATAAACAGATAGAAAAAAGTGAAAAGTTTGTGTGTGTGTGTGTGTGAGAGAGAGAGAAAGAGAAATAGAAGTAGAGAGAGAATGAATGAGTGAGGCTGTTTATTATTTCCCACTCTCATTCACCCATTTAGATAGTTTCCTTGTTCCCCTCTCTCTTGTTTTGTTGTCTCATTGAAGACTTGCAACATCGTTGACCCACCTCCGCCCTACTTACCCCGATACCCATCCTTACTTCCCAACTCTTACACCGTAATTGCTTTTCTACACATTGCCCCGGGGCTGGAATGAAAGAATGGAAGTTGAGAGTCCCATTCAGCGTGGTTCGAATTATTTTGGAGTTATCCGCGTCCGCAGACGAATTTGGTTTCGTGTTTGTCTGATGAGGGGAGAAAGAGTGCGTGTGTGTATGTGTGTGTGTGTGTGTGCGTGTGTGTGTGTGTGAGAGAGAGAGAGAGAGAGAGGGAGAGAGAGAGGGAGAGAGATAGAGGGTTGAGAAAGGAAAGTGAACAGATAGAGAGGAAGAGAAGTTGGCTATAGAGAAAGAGAAGGAATGAGAGGAAGAGAGAGAGAGAGAGAAGTTGGGCTCGAGAAAGAGATGTAACGAGAGAGTGAGATTGGTGTTAGTTTGAACATAGAGAAAGAGAAGGAACGTCAAAGAGAAGGAGGAGTTGCGGTTAGAGATAAAGAAAGCACGAGTAAAAGAGAGGGAGAATGTTTGTTTGTAGAGAGAAAGAGAAGGGGTGATGAAGAGAGTGAGAAATGTTGGAGTATAGTTAATGAAAAGGAAGCAGAAAGAGAAATATTTTGGATATAGACAAAAAGAAGAGGAGAAAAAGAGATAGGAAAAAGATAAGAAGTGATGCGAGTTTAACGAGAGTAGTAAAGAAGGAAGGAAGGGGAGAGAGAGAGAGACACAGAGCGAGAAAATTAAAAGTATTACTATATATATAGTAATACTTTTAATTTTTTCGCTATATATATATAGCTTGTTTCGCAACGAATCACTGCGTCTTCAAGCCTGGATCGAAACCCGACCGATTTAGCATCAGTTGGAGTTTCTACACCTGAGTTATCAACGCACGGCAGAGAGAAAGGGAAATTTTAGTGAATTAATTTTACGAATATAAACAAACGCCAGACAGCCAGAGTGCTCGATATAGTGATTTTCTAAGCACAGATGTGGCACAAGGCCGAAAGTATGGGGCACCCAGTGAAGATCAAACTCACTACTCAGTCGTAATTGATCTAGCCAGACAAGCTTCCTAACCACGTTGAGGTGCCTTAGTGCTCGATATATATATATATATATATATATATATATATATATATATATATATATATATATATATATATATATATATATATATATATATATATATATATATATATATATATATATATATATATATATATATATATATATATATATATATATATATATATATATATATATATATATATATATATATATATATATATATATAGTTTTAAGGTATGCTATATGTATAGGTAAAAGTGCTCGATATCAGAAATAGACCATATAAAAATATAAAATATAAAAGTGGTCACTGATGTAAGCACCAGTTGTCAACAGTCTGTTTCGTACTTGAGTTTAACCTGAAGATTGCGTTTAGGCGCGAAACAGACTGTCGCCACTTGTTGTTGACCTCAGTGTCCAGTTTTAGCGAACAAGAGTGCCACATTAATAAGCAGCATAAGGATCATAGTAACATTAGACAGCTACTCACAAACAATACCTAAATCCTGGTAAAATCAAATATTAAAAACAGAAAAACATGAATATGATTATTGAAGCAATGCTCGTACAACAAAAACAACCATCTATAAATAAAACAATTATGATTTAAGAGCCCGCATCCTCAGATGTATACAAAAAAGAATAAATCAAAGACATACAGGTCACATCTTGCCACGCCCCAATATCTATCTATTTGTCTCTACTCTCTGACTTAAGAAAGTCGAAAACTTGAACAATATTTCTTCCGAAATATATTTAAACGCCAAATATAATTTTTGAAATTAAAATAAACAACTTTAATCCCCGTACAATATATATCTATGCCAACAATACAAACGAGATATATTTTTTAAAATTTAAATGACGTTGCGTCTAATCTATACACAGCGCCATATAATTGCGTTGTTCATGAAACTCTTGCGGTGAGGGATTATATATATATATATATATATATATATATATATATATATATATATATATATATATATATATATATATATATATATATATATGAAAAGCTCTTCTATGAATAAAGCACTTTGAGTCACTGAAATGTTTATTTAAAAATAAATACGTAAAAATTCACCTCCCTCTCTGTTTGAAGCTCATAGCTTATGGGAAAAATCTCCGACTGATGCCAAATGAGTCGGGTTTCGATCCTGGCTTGAGGCAATCGGATGTCTAGTCACACTGATGAGCTGTGCTACAGCGAAACAGGCTTGCATGTGGATGATATTATATATGTGTGTGTGTATGAAAATATATGTCATATATATGGCAATATATATATATATATTAGGTTGGTCCAAAAATAATGACGTAATCATGTCGTTTTTTGAAGTTAAAAATACGTCAAAAAACGACATTATTACGTCATTATTTTTGCACCAACCTAATATATATATATGCGGTTGCTGCTTTAAATGCATCGATTGAGCGATAAGGCGGCTGGTACAGTGTTTATATATCACGTATATAATACGTTAAAAATTCCCTTTCTCTAATGTACGCCGATAGCCTAAGGATAAGCGTTTCTGATTGATGTCAGATCGATCTAGTTTTGACCCCGGCTTGAAGCAATCGGATGTCTAGCCACACTGATGAGCTTTGATACAGCGAATCAGTTTACATATATCATCCAGAGATATATATGTCATCCGTCATAATATATATATATATATACATATATATATATATGTGTGTGTGTGTGTGTGTGTGTGTGTGTTACAGAAGATTATAAAAGGAAATTTACAAATTGAAATAAAATGAGAGCCAGTAGCAAAGCATGAAAACATAAACATATCTGTATTTATCTATTATACGATATCTCTTTCCGCTCTCTCACCAATCACGAACTTCCCATAAACATAATTTCTTTCTGTTATCAACACGCTGATTGGGACTCGTTTTGTGACTTCCTTCGCAATGTCCTCTGGAAGGATATTTTTACTCTTACTATTCAGAAATGTCTTCTTGAAATCTCATCCTGAGTGAATGCTGACATCTAAGTTTTCGTTCCAGCTCGGAAATATCGAGTGAAACCACGATCATCTCTTTGGTTCTCATCTGCCTGCTCAGCCGCTATAGCCCACAGGAATCACTTCTTCCGGCTATACCAGAGAGACGGGTCTGATTGTAATAGACGTTTTTTTTTGTCACTGCTCGTAACGAGTGCAAGCGTGTCCTCAAAGAAGCAAAATCACTATTTGCTGCTAGAATGATAGCCTGTGACAAATTTGTTTCTATTGATTACTGGTGACTTTGAAAGAGTGTGTTGATAAATAACAAATACTCAGTCTCTTTTCTCTTCAATCAATTTGAAGTATTGACTTCTACGGTAGATAAGGTAGAATGCTTTGCTCGAAATTTCTCTTCCAACTACACTCTCGACTCATCTGGATTTTCCCCACCGCTAGAAAGGAGGATTTACTGAGTGACATACGCATTACTGCACCATTAGTTTCTGGCATAAGAAGATAAGCAATGCGACGTCCTAAAGAAATTTGCTCTTGAGCTGACTCCTGTTTCCTCCAAACTTACAACAATGCCTCGCTACTTCCTGTTTTCCAGCTTATTGGAAATCCTCCTCCATAGTTCTTGTTTTTAAAAATCTGGGGAACCCTCTGACAACACAAATTACCTCTTTTCGGCAAATTATTCGAGGCCATAATTAATTACGATCTGATTATGCATCTTACTACTCACACCCTTCTTTCGGACAAACAATATGACCAGGTCTACTGTCGACGTGTTAACGGCCATATTTGAAATTATCTATCAAGCTTTAGATAAGAATGGCGAAGCGGGAAATTTTTGCCGAATCGTACGTATTTGGAAAACCACACGTTAAAAACCCGCTTTGTGTCACACCCGCCTTGTGTCACATCCGGCCCTTGGGGTGGGGGTGGGGCCTGGGGTAAATACCGAGGAATTAATGATTAGAGTTAAATTTGCTTGTCAACTATCTGCATTTGGGCAGAGAGGAACTCAGACGAGGCTATGCCCACAGGCAGAGTCTAGGGAGGTAGACAGTCACTGAAATCGTGTATGTGGGGTCTACGGAGAATCTTTGCCTGAGCGTACGCGCTCTGAATAGCCCCACGTAAAAAAACCGTTTTGTGCCACATCCCGCCTTGTGGGGAGGTCTCGTATTAAATATTAAGGAGTTAAATATTATTCGTTACACTGCTGGTCGTCTTTCTGCCTCCAGGCAGAGAGGAACCCAGACGAGTCTATGCCGAAGCGCAGAGTCTCGTCTGTGGAGGTAGACAGCTGCCGGACCCCCCCACTCCGAGCGTACACGTTCTGAATAGCTCCACGTTAAAAACTCAGCTTGTGCCACATCCCGCCTTGTGGGGACATCTCGTGTAAAATACTGAGGAGTTAAATATTCGTTACACTGCTTGTCGTCTGTCTGCCTCAGGGTGGAGAGGAATCCAGACGAGTCTATGCCGAAGGGCAGAGTCTCATCTGGGGAGGTAGGCAGTTGCCGGACCCCATGTATGCGGGGTCTTCGGGGAATTTTTGCTCGAAGCTACGCGCTCTGAATAGCCCAACGTTAAAAACCCGCCTTGTGGGGAGGTTTCGGTTAAATGCCAAGGATTTAATCGTTACTCTGCTTGCTGACTCTCTGTCTCCGTGCAGAGAGGAACCCAGACGAGGCTATGCCGAATAGAGTTTTGTCTTGGGAGGTTAATAGTTTATGCGGGGTCTACTGGAAAATTTGGACTAGAAGCCAGGGTATGAATATTGGTGCTATTACTGTAGACCTGAATGATCTTTTCCCTCTTTGACATCGCCCAGTCGGGCAAACATACCCTCTTGTGCAAATTAATTGAAACAAAACGAATAATTCCGTTATTATTTACTTTTTTTCGTATTTTTCCAATAAAACATGACCCAGTGCATATGTTAGTACTTCTTATTTCCATTTCAGGAATTGCAAATGGAACACAGATTCTAGATTGGATTTCCGAGACAGTCTATAGTACTTTGACTTGCTGACTGGTAAGGCTTGCCAGTGTGTTCGTGCAGCGTTACAATTTTCGTACGCTTCCTTGGAGTAACGTGTATCTCAGACAATAGCCGTAGGATAACTAATCGACGGTCGAGACAATAGTGTGTGGCCGTGATGAAAATCTGATGTAATCACAGATGACACAATATTTTATCAAGGCCAAGCAAATTTCATCACACACCCCGAAAATAGATTCATATTAGTGTTGCACGCCACTGCAAATGACCTAATCGGAGGAAAAAATAGAAATCGATTACATCCTGTCACACGGTATGTATAATTTTATATAATTGGATATTTCGAGTGATATATATTATCTATTACCTATTTAATACTTATATATATTATATTAAGGAACAAGAATTAAAGCAATACGATGTCAGATCGGACGAAGCCCGTATCAACAACGGCCGCGCGTCCTATCGACTCACTCCAGGATGGGCGTGGCAAATGGATATCTGGGAGCGATAAACACCAGCAAGCTACGAACGTTGAGTACAATCGTCGAATCGTTCGCATCCTCTGTGCCTGCGATAGAATTCAAGAACTAATTTACGAGCTGAGACGCTATCGCTGGGACATCATTGGGCTGTCCGAAGTCAGACTGGTGAAACATCAACAGAGGATGAATAAGATCTGGTTCTCTGGGGAGGAGAAGAACGACAGGGGACTTGTCTAAGAAGAACGACAGGGGACTTAGACTGAGTTTTCCAGAAGCCACAGTCTCACCTTGGCCAACACTCTACAACCCCATAAGCTGTTTCGAACCACTAGTACTTATCTACAAACGTATTGACTTCATTCTGGTTCCGCAGCGCTTCAAGTCCAGCGTCATCAAAGCGATAACAATGTCATTCCCTGGTGCAGACTGAAAACTAAGCTTCGTCGTAAGAGGCCCTGCATCCGCTTTGAACTTGAGAAGCTGAAAGATCCTGAAGTCGCAGAAGTTATTCAGGTTCAAGTCAGTGACAAGTTTGCAGCCCTCAACCTCCATGACAGTGAGATTGACACTCTTGAATTCGATATCAAAGAAGTCTTACTCACAACAGCTGAAGAGTTTCTGGAAAAGCCACGGAAGAAAAATTAAGCCGTGGTCCAGAAATTGTGCGACAAGAAGCGATATCTAAGAGGAAAGAATCATTTAAGTGACGAAACTCGGACGCATTATCAAAACGTGCACAGAGAGGGAAGAAGTTACAAGCAGCCAAAAAGGAGTTGATAGAGGACCAGTGCAGCGCCATTGAGGTCATAAAATTGGCTAACAGCCAGAAGGCCGAGAATACCCTCAAATCCCTCACCAAGACAAGCCAGCCATCCAGCCAAGAGAAGCTGTTACAGTATTAACTGTATCATCCTGAAATCACATGGTTGAAGAATTACTGTCAGAAGAGCAGATAGATTTTAGAGTAGGACAGATCACAGTGGAACAAATCTTCAACTGTAGGGTTCTCATCGAGAAAGATTTGCAAAACCAGTTCCACAAATCCATTGATTTCAAGAAAGCATTTGATCGGGTAAGGCATTATGGCCTCTGGCACGTTCTCAGAAGATTCAACATAGAAGAAGGGCTCGTACAAGTCAAGTGGGAGATTTCTCTCAGACGACTACCGGCGTTAGGCAGGGATGCCAACTCTCCCCAACACTCTTAAACCTGTTTCTTTCACGGTTGCAACACTTCTATCTCTATTGGTGGTAGACCTATCTCTAACCTGCATTTCAGATGATCTTGAAATATATGACGGATATATATATATATATATATATATATATATATATATATATATATATATATATGTTTCATTAAATAATATAGACAAGTGTTGTCTATTTATTTTATGTAGCCTTGTGAAAAGGTAAATTGAAATAGCCAAGGAAAAATTGAACACCCATAACAGCAACAAACAGGACATCTACGACAAACTAAAGGATATAACTACCCCGGAACAACTGGAGAAAATTACGCATAGACTCGCGGAAGCACTGCGATTTTCGCTTCCAGCGTTTTATATGCACGTGTTTATCGTTGCTTGTAAATCATACATGTAAACAGAAACAGACTATCATCACTTCCTTGTCCGTGTGTTGCTTAATATATTGTACTGTAATTGTCAGCTTTGATAATGGCTTATGTAAGCCGAAAGCTTAGATTGGATTAAATTATCAATATTGTGATTTTCTTTCTTCGTTTAATGATAATGTTATTAAGCTTATCAGACGTTATCAAAAGAATTACATAAAATAGACAACACTTGTCTATATTATTTAATGAAACATGTATGAATGAAAAAATGCTGCCTAACTATACGCACACACACACACAATATATATATATATATATATATATATATATATATATATATTACATTTCAAACTATTTACAACACATTAGATTGCATCTAGACATACGGTTCTGTTGTTAATATTTCGATCTCTCACGTGATATGACGTCATCGAGTCGCATCATGAATTTACGACCTGCGTCTGCTATTCCGCGACTGTAATCTTCACATAGTTATCTTCTATGTCAAAATAACAGAATATCATTTTTGATAGTCTATATCTTTGTTTAAATGTCCGTATAACTCCTCTGAAGATGGCTCACGTAAGCCGAAAGATTAGATCAAGGACCAGCCAAATAAAAAATATTCAAATGTTGAACCATTTTTGTCTTTATTTTCACCCGAAAATAAATCAAACATACAAAGTTTAGAACGGCTCATGATCAGACATAATAGACATTGTCTGTTATATTTAACAATATATGTTTAATATATATATATATATATATATATATATATATATATATATATATATATATATATATAAAACTAATAGTTATACTCGGTTGGAAAAAACTCTCGGATAGCACAACTTGTAAGGAAAAAAATTGGAAAAAAGAAAGAACTAGAAACATCCGAAGAGGGCGAAATAAATCGTCCAGTGCCTTAAGTTTTTAGTCCAAAGAAAAAAACCTCAAGCGAGTAATAAAGCTAAAACGTAGAGTGCTTAATACGCTAAGTAGAGCAGGGTTGGTTAAAAGTGATCTTACCCTGAAGGGAGGGTGGTTCGTTACAATGTCCGTGAAGATTAGAACTGGTGGAACTAAGGAATGTAGTTCATCAACCCTTTCCATGGAAATAGCGATAGAGCAGCCAGGGGCTTGGGATGTTTCGACTCTGGGAAAGGGGTTGTAGGGTGGAAAATAATTCATCACCCACAAGGATGTGGAGACGCTTTTGTACTCTATCGATAGTTAAATGTGCACAGTGGGGATCTCCTGCCCATATATGGCAACAGTACTCCATTATCGGCCTGATCTGGTTCTTTTAAAGGTAGAGGATAACGGGAGGAGTCAGGTACTTACTGGAGCGGTACAGGGATCTGACTATTTTTCCAGAATTTTTAGCGATCGATCGTATGTACGAGTTTCACTTTAGGTATAAGATGAGTTTGTCCTAATCGGGGCTTAAGGCAAGGGGCCTCCCTGAAACAACATCCATTCATCGCAATTGGTGAAAATTCTTGATCCGCTCGGAAATGTATGTCACTATTTCGGTTTTTGACATATTGAACGCGACCAGCCAGTTTTGCCTGTTAGACTTCTTGAAAAAAAAAATCTATAGGAACTCCTAGACAATGTTTAAAAAGAAAACAAGAAAAAGGACAAACCATTCGTAGAAATTTAACTACCTTGGAACAGTTTTAACAGACGATAGAAAATGCGACACAGAAATTCAAAAGTTCGTTGGTTTTGGTTTGGTTTACGACATACCAACCTCAATGGATATTTAATGCCGACAAGATTTTTATTGCTGGTAATATTTCTTTCCCAAAATGTATTGTTGGTAATATTTTTTCAAAAATGCATTGTTGCTAATATTTTTTCCACAAATATATTGCTGATAATAATTTTTTCCAAAAATGTATTGCGGGTAATATTTTTTTTCTAAAAATATATTGCGGGTAATAATTTTTTTTTCGAAAAATATACTGCGGGTAATAATTTTTTTTTCGAAAAATATACTGCGTGTAATAATTTTTTTTTCAAAAAATATATTGCGGGTAATAATTTCTTTTTCGAAAAATGTATTACTGGTAATAATTTTTTTCTTCAAAAATCCATTGCAGGCAATATTTCTCTTTTTCAAAAAGATACTGCTGGAATTAAAACCTGTTTTTATACTTTCATAGCGTCCCGAGCCCTTTTCTTTTTGGGGGGTTGGTGGGGGGGGGTTAAGTATCTGCTCATAGCTTGGACCCCGACAGATGGCAGAGGGTGGAGCTGGGAACACCAGCAACCTAGAGGCGGCTCCACGCTCCTCAAAACCTCCATATCAGAGGCCCAGCCACCGGATGCAGCCCATCGTCCCAGGGCGCGGAGATACCTTCCAAAAACTGAAATTAAAAATCAGGAAATTTTCGTTAGAAACAAAGAAAAGTGGGCTGAACTGTTATATCATATCAATACTCTAATATGGCAATGAATAATGGACACGTTCCTTACCGTGTGAAGATTGGAATGGAAGCTACAGAAATGTGGTTCTGCAGAAGGCCGATAAGAATACCATGGATAGACCATGTGAGCAATGAGGAAGTTTTAAGGAAAATGGGAACAAAAAGGACAATCATATTAAGGATCAGAACAGGGTACTTGTAATTTCTAGTACACATAATGCGGAAAGAGGGCTTGGAGAATATGGCACTCACAGGACAGTGAACGTAAAAAGGGAAGACGGAAACATCAAGTAAATTACTTAATGTGTAAATAGATAGCAGGACTTAGACTTAGAAGGATAATATATATGCTTAGAGCTGCTAAGGATTGGAAGTTGTCGAGTGCCATGATCGACTATGTCCTAGAGGGATACAGCACATAGAAGTAAAAGAACCATCACTCTGGTCTCATTTTCTTTATTCAATTTACGGGGAATTTAGATTTTAAAAAAGATGCAAATCACCGGGGGCGAAATCTGGTTTGTAGTTGGGTGACTCTCAGACGTGAGTAATACACACTCTCATTCATTGGTGTCTCACAGCCGACTGAGTTACCCTGGAGTGAGTTTCTGTTCAGATATGCGTAATAAGATTAGTTATTATTGGTTGCCTAGTTACATGAACGCCGTGATTATTTATCACGATATTAAGCATGGATGGCTAAATTGTGAGATAATGCTCTCTGAGCAGTGGTTAGCGAGTCGTGTGAGTTTGTTATCGTGAATTCGTTTCTAACCAAGGGCTACGTGGATTTGGCAATTTTCAAGAATAAGATAAGCTCAGTAAATTTATAAGCAAAAGTAAATCGTCTTCGTGGAGAAGTAATGGATTTGTTTTAATCCCTGAGTGTATTGGGAAGTTCCTCTGATAAATACTAGGTTGACTAATAATTCAAACAAGCTCCATACAAAAAAAAAGCCTTTATTCATCAAAATATATCCCATTATTTTTTATTGTCTATTGCCATCGTTTTGCCAGAAGCTCAATTCCACCTTTATACCATTTGGCTGGATCAGAGGCAAAAATCTCTCTGCACCCATTTTCAGCTCCATCCATATTGTTGAACCTCCGAGCTATGGCATGGAAACTGTAGTAATCTAACAGTGCGAGGTCTGGACTGTAGGCAGATTTAGGCAGAACTTTCAGCCCCTCACCTTCCTCAAATTTGAACTTGGTCTCATTGGCTGTGTGTGCTTGGGCATTTTCGTGCTCTAGGGGTGTGTGTCCTTGCATAAAGATCAACGTTAATAGCATGGCCCTCTGGAACAAGCTCAAAGTGTAACACCCATTCGAAATTCCACCAAACAAACAGCATGACCTTCTGTTCAAACTGCCCTTGTTTGATAACAGGTTCTAATGCCTGGCCAGAATGAACCACTGATTTCACTTATTAAGATTTTGTAAATAGATCCATTTTTCATTCTCAGTTACAATTTGACACTAAAAATAGACATCTTCAGAATTTGTCAGCAGTTGTTTGCAAATATTCATACATGGTTGAACCTGGTCAGTGGTCAGTTCATAAAGAAACTGAAGATAGATAAGTGTTTTATTATTATTATTTTTGTATGTATATATACTAGGTTGAGTCAAAAGTTTTTTTTATAGTGCAAACTTTAATTAAAAGTTCAAAGAAATTACATAGAAAAAGGTGCTAATTTATCAAAATATATCCTATCATATTCTATTGTCTATTGCCATCGTTGTACCAAAAACTCAATTCCACGCTTAGACTACTTGGCTTGTTTAAAGGCAAACAATTCCTTGAACACGTTTTCAACTTTATCCATATTGTTGAACCTCCGTCCGCACAGAAAATGAGCCATCGCCCGGAAAAGGTGTTAATCTGATGGTGGAGGGTCAGGAGTATAGGCAGGTCGAGGTAGCTTCTCAACTTCCTTAAGTTTGTGCTTTGGTCCCATTGGCAGTGTGTGCTGGGTCATTGTCATTTTGTATGAATGTTGGTTTTTCCTCATGGCTGGTATCATCTTCCTTGAAATATCTAAACCAGTTTTATGAGCCTTCCACATCATTAATTTCTTTTGTCGCTACCTTTGCACTCAGTCCTTTTTTCTATATGTAGCATAAAATGGCTCTTACAGCAATGTTTTCGCCCCTCATTACCAATGCTGTAATATAAAGAATAAACTATTAATGTTTATAAGTTAAATTATATTATTTTTATGTTTATTTTTATGTTATTTTTATGTTTATAAGTTATATATGAAAATAAAGAATTAATAATTCAGCAACGATTGGACGGCAAGTTGTATCAAATTAATGATATAACATGGAGATACAAGTTGACAAAAATCATCAGTGAAAATCCGAAAAAAAACTTTTGATTCAACCTGGTATTTGATTAGGGTTTTCTCTTTGTAGCTCTCTGAAATTCATTACTGCTGTTTGCCAGAGAAACACAAACAGAATAAATAAGTTTTAATAGAGAGGGAAGATTTATAAGAGTGGTACTGAAAAGCACAACACCACCTTGAAATTCCACCAAACACACAACTTGACCTTTGACAACAGGTTCTAAAGCTTGGCCAGAATGATTTCTATTATGATTATGAAGATAGATCCATTTTTCATCCCCAGTTACAATTTGACACTAAAAACAGGCATCTTGAGGAATTGCTTGCAGTTGTTTGCAAATGTTCACATGTTGTTAAGCCTGGCCATTGGTCAGTTCATAGGAACTTCTCTACAGCGTCTATTCACAAGGCTGAATTTATGGAGGTGTATGCTTTGTGAATGACTGAGATCTGCCAACAATGTACTTGGGTGTTATTCACCCATTTCAAACAAAGCCTCATCTCCCTGACCTTTGGTTTGTCTTCAATACAAGTGTCACCTTCTTTGAAACACCGGAACAAGTTTTGTGCCACACATTCATTGACACTTCCTGCACTTTTCACATCATTAATTTCTTTTGCCACTGTCCTTGCACTGAATCCTTTTATTATTTTTAAATTTTTTCAGTTAGCATAAAATAGTTGTAATTGCAATTTTTCCACCACTTACCAAAACTGTAAAATAAAGAATGAACAATGTTTATATGTGATATATGAAAATAAAGAATGAACAATTCAGCAATGATTTGGCAACAAGTTATATCAAATTAATGATATAACATAGAGATATACGAATTGACAAAAATCATCAGTTAAAATCTGAAAAAAAAACCCAAAAACCTTTTGACTCAACCTGATATTTCCTCACAGAACATATGTACATTGAAAAGGAACCATACTGTGGAATACTATTATTATTCAAGAGGAGTTCAACTGGCAGCTTCTTTCAAAAGATATAGATATAAATTGGTGTATGGCAATCCTACTGTAAATAAAGGTAGTCAACGAACATGTTGGACTGTAGTTAGCAAGTAATGCTTGTCACTATAATAACTGATATCTTTTTCTAGCCTGTATCTGGTGTTACTTCTTTTGAATTTTCCTTTCTTCCAATGTAGAACAGTGTTAGATCTCTTAATTGACAAGCTCTGTATTACTTGACCACTGACTGAATGGCTACTCTTGATCTGGAAGGGCCAAACTCATTTGGCAAAATACAGTGTTATTTTCACTTGAGGATGTCCACTATGCTGATGAATTTATAAGCATAAAGAATACAGAAAAATTGACAAAAATCATTAGTGAGAATCCGAAATAACTTTTAACTCAACTTGGTATCTTTTAAATTCAGACTTAAGGGAGAAAAAGAACTCATGTTTTGATGACGAAGATCTCTAGTAAGAACAAATCTTCTACCTATCCCGTAACTTTTATTACAGGATATTGTTATAATTGTTCTATTTTGTTATTAGATATTGTTGTTAATCTTTATTTATGTGTATGTATGTTCTTAGCACATCTCCTCCTGTGGATAAGAGAAATAACTCTATAAAAAACTCCCCCCTTGAAAGATGTCGAATTCAACACAGAACTGATGGAATAAAGTGAAAGTTGCACATGTTTATTATCAACTAGCCGAGGTACCCGGCGTTGCTCGGATGTACATGACTACATTTATATAACCCCTCCGCCTGTATACCTGCACTACACTGTCTAGAAATGTCTGCCTGCGCCTGCATGCATCATCCGTTGGTATATTAAGCTACTCCCTCTCATCTTTTTACGGTATGTGCTTCGCAAGTGTTTGATTGTTCTTAATAAAGGAATTCCATCAATAAAACCTTCTTGTGTGGTCGTTGCTTGGGGTTAAATTGTTTCAAAGTTTTAGATATTCAGTAAATTTCCTATGGCTGTAATAACTTTCAAATAGCATGGCATTGTTCACAAATCTAATAATCAAGCAAAACCCGGGATGAAGCGTCAGAGCTTGATTCAACTGCAAGTGCAAACGCATGTACTCCTACTCCTTCTTCGCACGTTTACTGTAAACCTGGGTTTAATAAGAGGTTCTTTAGGAATTTTTCCCTTTTAACACTTCAATAATCCTTCTCAGTCGTTGTATCAAAGGTTTTTCGAATGCCAATTTAGGATGGAATCATATGAAGAAACTATTGGTTAAATGGCAAAAGCCGATTTTGGACCTAGTTTGTTGCAGATTTCGTCCACTTTAACCAAACATTTATGCAAGACATATGTCATATGTAATTTACATGGTAAATTTGGAAAGCATCGGATGAAAAAATAGAGAGTTATGGCTGAAAAATGGGCTTTTTGAACCTTTTTTCGTTATACACGGGGAAGTGAGCAGGACTAAAACTACACTATCTTATTTTTTGCATGATGGCAATTTTTATTGAAACATGTCTTAAGAAAATCGGACAAAAAGTGAAGAAGTTATTCAAGTTTTTCTTTTAAGTAGTACGAAAAATGATTTTTTCACAGCTTTTTGCAATTTTTTTGTATGAAGCCAATTTCACAGGAAAACTATCATGCACTCTATATAAACCTCATAACGTGAGTTATGTTTTGAATTAAGTGCAAAAAACATCAGCTCATCTAGTAAAAAAATTTGTTCGCGTGTAATTTTGGCTTGTTTTCTTTTTACAAAAAGTCTTACCCACCTTCAGTTTTATCAATTTTTCTACCATACCCGAGGGGTCTGGAGATTGAAAAGTTGATTTTAACCTAATTTAATAAATTTGCAACATGTGTATAAAAGTTAATCGAAATCGGTCGAGAAATGTCGGCGTGCATAAATAGCACACACACACAAACATCTGTTTTATAGATATAGATTATTGTTGTTAATCTTTTATTGTGTCTAATGAGATCACCGATAAGAACGAATTTTCTGTCGTGTAAGTTTTATTACGGGATATTGTTATAATTGTTCTAATTTATTATTAATTATTGTTGTTAATCTCTTATTGTGTTTAATAAGATCTACGGTAGGAACGAATCTTCTATCCGTCACTTAACTTTTATTTCAGTATATTATTTTAATATCTTTGCTTATTGCAATGGATTTATTTCCTCTAATGAGATTAGAAGTTCACTATCAAAATCCGATGAATACCCCGGTCTTTTTTCATCTTCCAAAACTACGTTTCTCCAGAACAAACCTTTGCAAACGAGTTTCGTGTTTGCTTGACCATAAACACTACATATTTTTCTAAATGTTTTCAGAAGGTTTTCTTTTGTTTGACTTTGTGTAATATTATGTGACGATAATACATTTTCAATCCTTCGATTAATTGGTCTTGGATTCCCTGTGCGCACTTGTAATAATCGATTGGTGCAAGATCAGTTGAATATAGAGGGTGGAGTAAGGACAGTCATATGCTATTCTTGTAAGCGGACTTCCGTTGTTGTGGAGGCGAACAACATTTTTCATTTAACCCTCTGTGTACGCTGCCACTGTCGTGCAAAATCTGAATTATGTTAGCGTACTAGAAATTTTACTATTATGCAGGATTAGAAGTTAGGATGGCACATTCGTCATTATAGTTGTGTAGAGTATATTGAGTAACACGAATGAGACGGGAAGATTGTATAGCTTAATTTTTCCAAGCAGTGAGAAAATAAATCAGCATTGAAATTCTTCGGTTCGAAAACAAACCACTGGCTCCAGTAGGAAATATCAAAGACATGCAGTTATATAGGTGGTTTCTTGCATTTAATTGCACCTTTACAAAGACCATATTAATGCAGTGCAATTGTTATTTATTCGGTTTATTTTAGTTTCGCACAAGGTCACTCTAATTTTGGCACCTAGTGAGGGGCGAATGATCTACAAGTCTAGCTTGTTGACCACTACACTATCATCAAAGTCTCTACAAATGATCTACAAGTGGAGTTTACTGATCAATTGGCCACGACGGTACTCCAACAATACAACCTGTTTGATTACGAGTCTAGCTTGTTGACCACTACACTATCATCAAAGTCTCTACAAATGATCTACAAGTGGCCACGACGGTACTCCAACAAAACAACCTGTTTGATTACAAGTCTAGCTTGTTGACCACTACACTATCATCAAATTCTCTACAAATGATCTACAAGTGGAGTTTACTGATCAATGGGCCACGACGGTACACCAAAAATACAACCTGTTCGATTACAAGTCTAGCTTGTTGACCACTACACTATCATCAAATTCTCTACAAATGATCTACAAGTGGAGTTTACTGATCAATGGGCCACGTCGGCACTCCAACAATAAAACCTGTTTGATTACAAGTCTAGCTTGTTGACCACTACACTATCATCAAATTCTCTACAAATGATCTACAAGTGGAGTTTACTGATCAATTGGCCACGAAGGTACTCCAACAATACAACCTGTTTGATTACAAGTCTAGCTTGTTGACCAATACACTATCATCAAAGTCTCTACAAATGATCTACAAGTGGAGTTTACTGATCAATGGGCCACGACGGTACTCCAACAATACAACCTGTTTGATTACATGTCTAGCTTGATGACCACTACACTATCATCAAATTCTCTACAAATGATCTACAAGTGGAGTTTACTGATCAATTGGCCACGACGGTACTCCAACAATACAACCTGTTTGATGACAAGTCTAGCTTGTTGACCACTACACTATCATCAAATTCTCTACAAATGATCTACAAGTGGAGTTTACTGATCAATGGGCCACGTCGGCACTCCAACAATACAACCTGTTTGATTACAAGTCTAGCTTGTTGACCATTACACTATCATCAAATTCTCTACAAATGATCTACAAGTGGAGTTTACAGATCAATGGGCCACGACGGTACTCCAACAATTCAACCTGTTTGATTACAAGTCTAGGTTGTTGACCACTACACTATCATCAAATTCTCTACAAATGATATACAAGTGGAGTTTACTGATCAATGGGCCACGTCGGCACTCCAACAATACAACCTGTTTGATTACAAGTCTAGCTTGTTGACCACTACACTATCATCAAATTCTCTACAAATGATCTACAAGTGGAGTTTACTGATCAATTGGCCACGACGGTACTCCAACAATACAACCTGTTTGATTACAAGTCTAGCTTGTTGACCACTACACTATCATCAAATTCTCTACAAATGATCTACAAGTGGAGTTTACTGATCAATGGGCCACGTCGGCACTCCAACAATACAACCTGTTTGATTACAAGTCTAGCTTGTTGACCACTACACTATCATCAAATTCTCTACAAATGATCTACAAGTGGAGTTTACTGATCAATGGGCCACGTCGGCACTCCAACAATACAACCTGTTTGATTACAAGTCTAGCTTGTTGACCACTACACTATCATCAAATTCTCTACAAATGATCTACAAGTGGAGTTTACTGATCAATGGGCCACGACGGTACTCCAACAATACAACCTGTTTGATTACAAGTCTAGCTTGTTGACCACTACACTATCATCAAAGTCTCTACAAATGATCTACAAGTGGAGTTTACTGATCAATGGGCCACGTCGGCACTCCAACAATACAACCTGTTTGATTACAAGTCTAGCTTGTTGACCACTAGACTATCATCAAATTCTCTACAAATGATCTACAAGTGGAGTTTACTGATGAATGGGCCACGTCGGCACTCCAACAATACAACCTGTTTGATTACAAGTCTAGCTTGTTGACCACTACACTATCATCAAATTCTCTACAAATGATCTACAAGTGGAGTTTACTGATCAATATGCCACGACGGTACTCCAACAATACAACCTGTTTGATTAAACGTCTAGCTTGTTGACTACTAGACTATCATCAAATTCTCTACAAATGATCTACAAGTGGAGTTTACTGATCAATGGCCACAACGGTACTCCAACAATACAACCTGTTTGATTACAAGTCTAGCTTGTTGACCACTACACTATCATCAAAGTCTCTACAAATGATCTACAAGTGGAGTTTACTGATCAATGGGCCACGACGGTACTCCAACAATACAACCTGTTTGATTACAAGTCTAGATTGTTGACTACTACACTATCATCAAATTTTCTACAAATGGTCTACAAGTGGAGTTTACTGATCAATGGGCCACGACGGTACTCCAACAATACAACCTGTTTGATTACAAGTCTAGCTTGTTGACCACTACACTATCATCAAAGTCTCTACAAATGATCTACAAGTGGAGTTTACTGATCAATGGGCCACGTCGGCACTCCAACAATACAACCTGTTTGATTACAAGTCTAGCTTGTTGACCACTACACTATCATCAAATTCTCTACAAATGATCTACAAGTGGAGTTTACTGATCAATGGGCCACGTCGGCACTCCAACAATACAACCTGTTTGATTACAAGTCTAGCTTGTTGACCACTACACTATCATCAAATTCTATACAAATGATCTACAAGTGGAGTTTACTGATCAATGGGCAACGTCGGCACTCCAACAATACAACCTGTTTGATTACAAGTCTAGCTTGTTGACCACTACACTATCATCAAATTCTCTACAAATGATCTACAAGTGGAGTTTACTGATCAATTGGTCACGACGGTACTCCAACAATACAACCTGTTTGATTACAAGTCTAGCTTGTTGACCACTACACTATCATCAAATTCTCTACAAATGATCTACAAGTGGAGTTTACTGATCAATGGGCCACGTCGGCACTCCAACAATACAACCTGTTTGATTACAAGTCTAGCTTGTTGACCACTACACTATCATCAAATTCTCTACAAATGATCTACAAGTGGAGTTTACTGATCAATGGGCCACGTCGGCACTCCAACAATACAACCTGTTTGATTACAAGTCTAGCTTGTTGACCACTACACTATCATCAAATTCTCTACAAATGATCTACAAGTGGAGTTTACTGATCAATTGGTCACGACGGTACTCCAACAATACAACCTGTTTGATTACAAGTCTAGCTTGTTGACCACTACACTATCATCAAATTCTCTACAAATGATCTACAAGTGGAGTTTACTGATCAATTGGCCACGACGGTACTCCAACAATACAACCTGTTTGATTACAAGTCTAGCTTGTTGACCACTACACTATCATCAAATTCTCTACAAATGATCTACAAGTGGAGTTTACTGATCAATTGGCCACGACGGTACTCCAACAATACAACCTGTTTGATTACAAGTATAGCTTGTTGACCACTACACTATCATCAAATTCTCTACAAATGATCTACAAGTGGAGTTCACTGATCAATTGGCCACGACGGTACTCCAACAATACAACCTGTTTGATTACAAGTCTAGCTTGTTGACCACTACACTATCATCAAATTCTCTACAAATGATCTACAAGTGGAGTTTACTGATCAATTGGCCACGTCGGCACTCCAACAATACAACCTGTTTGATTACAAGTCTAGCTTGTTGACCACTACACTATCATCAAATTCTCTACAAATGATCTACAAGTGGAGTTTACTGATCAATTGGCCACGACGGCACTCCAACAATACAACCTGTTTGATTACAAGTCTAGCTTGTTGACCACTACACTATCATCAAATTCTCTACAAATGATCTACAAGTGGAGTTTACTGATCAATTGGCCACGACGGTACTCCAACAATACAACCTGTTTGATTACAAGTCTAGCTTGTTGACCACTACACTATCATCAAAGTCTCTACAAATGATCTACAAGTGGAGTTTACTGATCAATGGGCCACGACGGTACTCCAACAATACAACCTGTTTGATTAAAAGTCTAGCTTGTTGACTACTACACTATCATCAAATTCTCTACAAATGATCTACAACTGAAGTTTACTGATCAATGGCCACAACGGTACTCCAACAATACAACCTGTTTGATTACAAGTCTAGCTTGTTGACCACTACACTATCATCAAATTCTCTACAAATGATCTACAAGTGGAGTTTACTGATCAATTGGCCACGACGGTACTCCAACAATACAACCTGTTTGATTACAAGTCTAGCTTGTTGACCACTACACTATCATCAAATTCTCTACAAATGATCTACAAGTGGAGTTTACTGATCAATGGGCCACGTCGGCACTCCAACAATACAACCTGTTTGATTACAAGTCTAGCTTGTTGACCACTACACTATCATCAAATTCTTTACAAATGATCTACAAGTGGAATTTACTGATCAATTGGCCACGACGGTACTCCAACAATACAACCTGTTTGATTACAAGTCTAGCTTGT
This sequence comes from Acanthosepion lycidas, assembly GCA_963932145.1. Classification (NCBI taxonomy): domain Eukaryota; kingdom Metazoa; phylum Mollusca; class Cephalopoda; order Sepiida; family Sepiidae; genus Acanthosepion; species Acanthosepion lycidas. Next base: position 3,822,881 of record OZ010610.1, on the reverse strand, counting down.
TGACCACTACACTATCATCAAATTCTCTACAAATGATCTACAAGTAGAGTTTACTGATCAATGGGCCACGTCGGCACTCCAACAATACAACCTGTTTGATTACAAGTCTAGCTTGTTGACCACTACACTATCATCAAATTCTCTACAAATGATCTACAAGTGGAGTTTACTGATCAATGGGCCACGTCGGCACTCCAACAATACAACCTGTTTGATTACAAGTCTAGCTTGTTGACCACTACACTATCATCAAATTCTCTACAAATGATCTACAAGTGGAGTTTACTGATCAATGGGCCACGTCGGCACTCCAACAATACAACCTTTTTGATTACAAGTCTAGATTGTTGACCACTACACTATCATCAAATTCTTTACAAATGATCTACAAGTGGAGTTTACTGATCAATTGGCCACGACGGTACTCCAACAATACAACCTGTTTGATTACAAGTCTAGCTTGTTGACCACTACACTATCATCAAATTCTCTACAAATGATCTACAAGTAGAGTTTACTGATCAATGGGCCACGTCGGCACTCCAACAATACAACCTGTTTGATTACAAGTCTAGCTTGTTGACCACTACACTATCATCAAATTCCCTACAAATGATCTACAAGTGGAGTTTACTGATCAATGGGCCACGTCGGCACTCCAACAATACAACCTGTTTGATTACAAGTCTCGCTTGTTGACCACTACACTATCATCAAATTCTCTACAAATGATCTACAAGTGGAGTTTACTGATCAATGGGCCACGTCGGCACTCCAACAATACAACCTGTTTGATTACAAGTCTAGCTTGTTGACCACTACACTATCATCAAATTCTCTACAAATGATCTACAAGTGGAGCTTACTGATCAATGGGCCACGTCGGCACTCCAACAATACAACCTGTTTGATTACAAGTCTAGCTTGTTGACCACTACACTATCATCAAATTCTCTACAAATGATCTACAAGTGGAGTTTACTGATCAATTGGCCACGTCGGCACTCCAACAATACAACCTGTTTGATTACAAGTCTAGCTTGTTGACCACTACACTATCATCAAATTCTCTACAAATGATCTACAAGTGGAGTTTACTGATCAATTGGCCACGACGGTACTCCAACAATACAACCTGTTTGATTACAAGTCTAGCTTGTTGACCACTACACTATCATCAAATTCTCTACAAATGATCTACAAGTGGAGTTTACTGATCAATGGGCCACGTCGGCACTCCAACAATACAACCTGTTTGATTACAAGTCTAGCTTGTTGACCACTACACTATCATCAAATTCTCTACAAATGATCTACAAGTGGAGTTTACTGATCAATGGGCCACGTCGGCACTCCAACAATACAACCTGTTTGATTACAAGTCTAGATTGTTGACCACTACACTATCATCAAATTCTTTACAAATGATCTATAAGTGGAGTTTACTGATCAATTGGCCACGACGGTACTCCAACAATACAACCTGTTTGATTACAAGTCTAGCTTGTTGACCACTACACTATCATCAAATTCTCTACAAATGATCTACAAGTAGAGTTTACTGATCAATGGGCCACGTCGGCACTCCAACAATACAACCTGTTTGATTACAAGTCTAGCTTGTTGACCACTACACTATCATCAAATTCCCTACAAATGATCTACAAGTGGAGTTTACTGATCAATGGGCCACGTCGGCACTCCAACAATACAACCTGTTTGATTACAAGTCTAGCTTGTTGACCACTACACTATCATCAAATTCTCTAGAAATGATCTACAAGTGGAGTTTACTGATCAATGGGCCACGTCGGCACTCCAACAATACAACCTGTTTTATTACAAGTCTAGCTTGTTGACCACTACACTATCATCAAATTCTCTACAAATGATCTACAAGTGGAGTTTACTGATCAATGGGCCACGTCGGCACTCCAACAATACAACCTGTTTGATTACAAGTCTAGCTTGTTGACCACTACACTATCATCAAATTCTCTACAAATGATCTACAAGTGGAGTTTACTGATCAATGGGCCACGTCGGCACTCCAACAATACAACTTGTTTGATTACAAGTCTAGCTTGTTGACCACTACACTATCATCAAATTCTCTACAAATGATCTACAAGTGGAGTTTACTGATCAATTGGTCACGACGGTACTCCAACAATACAACCTGTTTGATTACAAGTCTAGCTTGTTGACCACTACACTATCATCAAATTCTCTACAAATGATCTACAAGTGGAGTTTACTGATCAATGGGCCACGACGGTACTCCAACAATACAACCTGTTTGATTAAAAGTCTAGCTTGTTGACTACTACACTATCATCAAATTCTCTACAAATGATCTACAAGTGAAGTTTACTGATCAATGGCCACAACGGTACTCCAACAATACAACCTGTTTGATTACAAGTCTAGCTTGTTGACCACTACACTATCATCAAATTCTCTACAAATGATCTACAAGTGGAGTTTACTGATCAATTGGCCACGACGGTACTCCAACAATACAACCTGTTTGATTACAAGTCTAGCTTGTTGACCACTACACTATCATCAAATTCTCTACAAATGATCTACAAGTAGAGTTTACTGATCAATTGGCCACGACCGTACTCCAACAATACAACCTGTTTGATTACAAGTCTAGCTTGTTGACCACTACACTATCATCAAATTCTCTACAAATGATCTACAAGTGGAGTTTACTGATCAATTGGCCACGACGGCACTCCAACAATACAACCGGTTTGATTACAAGTCTAGCTTGTTGACCACTACACTATCATCAAATTCTCTACAAATGATCTACAAGTGGAGTTTACTGATCAATGGGCCACGTCGGCACTCCAACAATACAACCTGTTTGATTACAAGTCTAGCTTGTTGACCACTACACTATCATCAAATTCTTTACAAATGATCTACAAGTGGAGTTTACTGATCAATTGGCCACGACGGTACTCCAACAATACAACCTGTTTGATTACAAGTCTAGCTTGTTGACCACTACACTATCATCAAATTCTCTACAAATGATCTACAAGTAGAGTTTACTGATCAATGGGCCACGTCGGCACTCCAACAATACAACCTGTTTGATTACAAGTCTAGCTTGTTGACCACTACACTATCATCAAATTCTCTACAAATGATCTACAAGTGGAGTTTACTGATCAATGGGCCACGTCGGCACTCCAACAATACAACCTGTTTGATTACAAGTCTAGCTTGTTGACCACTACACTATCATCAAATTCTCTACAAATGATCTACAAGTGGAGTTTACTGATCAATGGGCCACGTCGGCACTCCAACAATACAACCTGTTTGATTACAAGTCTAGATTGTTGACCACTACACTATCATCAAATTCTTTACAAATGATCTACAAGTGGAGTTTACTGATCAATTGGCCACGACGGTACTCCAACAATACAACCTGTTTGATTACAAGTCTAGCTTGTTGACCACTACACTATCATCAAATTCTCTACAAATGATCTACAAGTAGAGTTTACTGATCAATGGGCCACGTCGGCACTCCAACAATACAACCTGTTTGATTACAAGTCTAGCTTGTTGACCACTACACTATCATCAAATTCCCTACAAATGATCTACAAGTGGAGTTTACTGATTAATGGGCCACGTCGGCACTCCAACAATACAACCTGTTTGATTACAAGTCTAGCTTGTTGACCACTACACTATCATCAAATTCTCTACAAATGATCTACAAGTGGAGTTTACTGATCAATGGGCCACGTCGGCACTCCAACAATACAACCTGTTTGATTACAAGTCTAGCTTGTTGACCACTACACTATCATCAAATTCTCTACAAATGATCTACAAGTGGAGTTTACTGATCAATGGGCCACGTCGGCACTCCAACAATACAACCTGTTTGATTACAAGTCTAGCTTGTTGACCACTACACTATCATCAAATTCTCTACAAATGATCTACAAGTGGAGTTTACTGATCAATTGGCCACGACGGTACTCCAACAATACAACCTGTTTGATTACAAGTCTAGCTTGTTGACCACTACACTATCATCAAATTCTCTACAAATGATCTACAAGTAGAGTTTACTGATCAATTGGCCACAACGGTACTCCAACAATACAACCTGTTTGATTACAAGTCTAGCTTGTTGACCACTACACTATCATCAAATTCTCTACAAATGATCTACAAGTAGAGTTTACTGATCAATGGGCCACGTCGGCACTCCAACAATACAACCTGTTTGATTACAAGTCTAGCTTGTTGACCACTACACTATCATCAAATTCCCTACAAATGATCTACAAGTGGAGTTTACTGATCAATGGGCCACGTCGGCACTCCAACAATACAACCTGTTTGATTACAAGTCTAGCTTGTTGACCACTACACTATCATCAAATTCTTTACAAATGATCTACAAGTGGAGTTTACTGATCAATTGGCCACGACGGTACTCCAACAATACAACCTGTTTGATTACAAGTCTAGCTTGTTGACCACTACACTATCATCAAATTCTCTACAAATGATCTACAAGTAGAGTTTACTGATCAATGGGCCACGTCGGCACTCCAACAATACAACCTGTTTGATTACAAGTCTAGCTTGTTGACCACTACACTATCATCAAATTCCCTACAAATGATCTACAAGTGGAGTTTACTGATTAATGGGCCACGTCGGCACTCCAACAATACAACCTGTTTGATTACAAGTCTAGCTTGTTGACCACTACACTATCATCAAATTCTCTACAAATGATCTACAAGTGGAGTTTACTGATCAATGGGCCACGTCGGCACTCCAACAATACAACCTGTTTGATTACAAGTCTAGCTTGTTGACCACTACACTATCATCAAATTCTCTACAAATGATCTACAAGTGGAGTTTACTGATCAATGGGCCACGTCGGCACTCCAACAATACAACCTGTTTGATTACAAGTCTAGCTTGTTGACCACTACACTATCATCAAATTCTCTACAAATGATCTACAAGTGGAGTTTACTGATCAATGGGCCACGTCGGCACTCCAACAATACAACCTTTTTGATTACAAGTCTAGATTGTTGACCACTACACTATCATCAAATTCTTTACAAATGATCTACAAGTGGAGTTTACTGATCAATTGGCCACGACGGTACTCCAACAATACAACCTGTTTGATTACAAGTCTAGCTTGTTGACCACTACACTATCATCAAATTCTCTACAAATGATCTACAAGTAGAGTTTACTGATCAATGGGCCACGTCGGCACTCCAACAATACAACCTGTTTGATTACAAGTCTAGCTTGTTGACCACTACACTATCATCAAATTCCCTACAAATGATCTACAAGTGGAGTTTACTGATCAATGGGCCACGTCGGCACTCCAACAATACAACCTGTTTGATTACAAGTCTCGCTTGTTGACCACTACACTATCATCAAATTCTCTACAAATGATCTACAAGTGGAGTTTACTGATCAATGGGCCACGTCGGCACTCCAACAATACAACCTGTTTGATTACAAGTCTAGCTTGTTGACCACTACACTATCATCAAATTCTCTACAAATGATCTACAAGTGGAGCTTACTGATCAATGGGCCACGTCGGCACTCCAACAATACAACCTGTTTGATTACAAGTCTAGCTTGTTGACCACTACACTATCATCAAATTCTCTACAAATGATCTACAAGTGGAGTTTACTGATCAATTGGCCACGTCGGCACTCCAACAATACAACCTGTTTGATTACAAGTCTAGCTTGTTGACCACTACACTATCATCAAATTCTCTACAAATGATCTACAAGTGGAGTTTACTGATCAATTGGCCACGACGGTACTCCAACAATACAACCTGTTTGATTACAAGTCTAGCTTGTTGACCACTACACTATCATCAAATTCTCTACAAATGATCTACAAGTGGAGTTTACTGATCAATGGGCCACGTCGGCACTCCAACAATACAACCTGTTTGATTACAAGTCTAGCTTGTTGACCACTACACTATCATCAAATTCTCTACAAATGATCTACAAGTGGAGTTTACTGATCAATGGGCCACGTCGGCACTCCAACAATACAACCTGTTTGATTACAAGTCTAGATTGTTGACCACTACACTATCATCAAATTCTTTACAAATGATCTACAAGTGGAGTTTACTGATCAATTGGCCACGACGGTACTCCAACAATACAACCTGTTTGATTACAAGTCTAGCTTGTTGACCACTACACTATCATCAAATTCTCTACAAATGATCTACAAGTAGAGTTTACTGATCAATGGGCCACGTCGGCACTCCAACAATACAACCTGTTTGATTACAAGTCTAGCTTGTTGACCACTACACTATCATCAAATTCCCTACAAATGATCTACAAGTGGAGTTTACTGATCAATGGGCCACGTCGGCACTCCAACAATACAACCTGTTTGATTACAAGTCTAGCTTGTTGACCACTACACTATCATCAAATTCTCTAGAAATGATCTACAAGTGGAGTTTACTGATCAATGGGCCACGTCGGCACTCCAACAATACAACCTGTTTTATTACAAGTCTAGCTTGTTGACCACTACACTATCATCAAATTCTCTACAAATGATCTACAAGTGGAGTTTACTGATCAATGGGCCACGTCGGCACTCCAACAATACAACCTGTTTGATTACAAGTCTAGCTTGTTGACCACTACACTATCATCAAATTCTCTACAAATGATCTACAAGTGGAGTTTACTGATCAATGGGCCACGTCGGCACTCCAACAATACAACTTGTTTGATTACAAGTCTAGCTTGTTGACCACTACACTATCATCAAATTCTCTACAAATGATCTACAATTGGAGTTTACTGATCAATTGGTCACGACGGTACTCCAACAATACAACCTGTTTGATTACAAGTCTAGCTTGTTGACCACTACACTATCATCAAATTCTCTACAAATGATCTACAAGTGGAGTTTACTGATCAATGGGCCACGACGGTACTCCAACAATACAACCTGTTTGATTAAAAGTCTAGCTTGTTGACTACTACACTATCATCAAATTCTCTACAAATGATCTACAAGTGAAGTTTACTGATCAATGGCCACAACGGTACTCCAACAATACAACCTGTTTGATTACAAGTCTAGCTTGTTGACCACTACACTATCATCAAATTCTCTACAAATGATCTACAAGTGGAGTTTACTGATCAATTGGCCACGACGGTACTCCAACAATACAACCTGTTTGATTACAAGTCTAGCTTGTTGACCACTACACTATCATCAAATTCTCTACAAATGATCTACAAGTAGAGTTTACTGATCAATTGGCCACGACCGTACTCCAACAATACAACCTGTTTGATTACAAGTCTAGCTTGTTGACCACTACACTATCATCAAATTCTCTACAAATGATCTACAAGTGGAGTTTACTGATCAATTGGCCACGACGGCACTCCAACAATACAACCGGTTTGATTACAAGTCTAGCTTGTTGACCACTACACTATCATCAAATTCTCTACAAATGATCTACAAGTGGAGTTTACTGATCAATGGGCCACGTCGGCACTCCAACAATACAACCTGTTTGATTACAAGTCTAGCTTGTTGACCACTACACTATCATCAAATTCTTTACAAATGATCTACAAGTGGAGTTTACTGATCAATTGGCCACGACGGTACTCCAACAATACAACCTGTTTGATTACAAGTCTAGCTTGTTGACCACTACACTATCATCAAATTCTCTACAAATGATCTACAAGTAGAGTTTACTGATCAATGGGCCACGTCGGCACTCCAACAATACAACCTGTTTGATTACAAGTCTAGCTTGTTGACCACTACACTATCATCAAATTCTCTACAAATGATCTACAAGTGGAGTTTACTGATCAATGGGCCACGTCGGCACTCCAACAATACAACCTGTTTGATTACAAGTCTAGCTTGTTGACCACTACACTATCATCAAATTCTCTACAAATGATCTACAAGTGGAGTTTACTGATCAATGGGCCACGTCGGCACTCCAACAATACAACCTGTTTGATTACAAGTCTAGATTGTTGACCACTACACTATCATCAAATTCTTTACAAATGATCTACAAGTGGAGTTTACTGATCAATTGGCCACGACGGTACTCCAACAATACAACCTGTTTGATTACAAGTCTAGCTTGTTGACCACTACACTATCATCAAATTCTCTACAAATGATCTACAAGTAGAGTTTACTGATCAATGGGCCACGTCGGCACTCCAACAATACAACCTGTTTGATTACAAGTCTAGCTTGTTGACCACTACACTATCATCAAATTCCCTACAAATGATCTACAAGTGGAGTTTACTGATTAATGGGCCACGTCGGCACTCCAACAATACAACCTGTTTGATTACAAGTCTAGCTTGTTGACCACTACACTATCATCAAATTCTCTACAAATGATCTACAAGTGGAGTTTACTGATCAATGGGCCACGTCGGCACTCCAACAATACAACCTGTTTGATTACAAGTCTAGCTTGTTGACCACTACACTATCATCAAATTCTCTACAAATGATCTACAAGTGGAGTTTACTGATCAATGGGCCACGTCGGCACTCCAACAATACAACCTGTTTGATTACAAGTCTAGCTTGTTGACCACTACACTATCATCAAATTCTCTACAAATGATCTACAAGTGGAGTTTACTGATCAATTGGCCACGACGGTACTCCAACAATACAACCTGTTTGATTACAAGTCTAGCTTGTTGACCACTACACTATCATCAAATTCTCTACAAATGATCTACAAGTAGAGTTTACTGATCAATTGGCCACGACGGTACTCCAACAATACAACCTGTTTGATTACAAGTCTAGCTTGTTGACCACTACACTATCATCAAATTCTCTACAAATGATCTACAAGTAGAGTTTACTGATCAATAGGCCACGTCGGCACTCCAACAATACAACCTGTTTGATTACAAGTCTAGCTTGTTGACCACTACACTATCATCAAATTCCCTACAAATGATCTACAAGTGGAGTTTACTGATCAATGGGCCACGTCGGCACTCCAACAATACAACCTGTTTGATTACAAGTCTAGCTTGTTGACCACTACACTATCATCAAATTCTTTACAAATGATCTACAAGTGGAGTTTACTGATCAATTGGCCACGACGGTACTCCAACAATACAACCTGTTTGATTACAAGTCTAGCTTGTTGACCACTACACTATCATCAAATTCTCTACAAATGATCTACAAGTAGAGTTTACTGATCAATGGGCCACGTCGGCACTCCAACAATACAACCTGTTTGATTACAAGTCTAGCTTGTTGACCACTACACTATCATCAAATTCCCTACAAATGATCTACAAGTGGAGTTTACTGATTAATGGGCCACGTCGGCACTCCAACAATACAACCTGTTTGATTACAAGTCTAGCTTGTTGACCACTACACTATCATCAAATTCTCTACAAATGATCTACAAGTGGAGTTTACTGATCAATGGGCCACGTCGGCACTCCAACAATACAACCTGTTTGATTACAAGTCTAGCTTGTTGACCACTACACTATCATCAAATTCTCTACAAATGATCTACAAGTGGAGTTTACTGATCAATGGGCCACGTCGGCACTCCAACAATACAACCTGTTTGATTACAAGTCTAGCTTGTTGACCACTACACTATCATCAAATTCTCTACAAATGATCTACAAGTGGAGTTTACTGATCAATTGGCCACGACGGTACTCCAACAATACAACCTGTTTGATTACAAGTCTAGCTTGTTGACCACTACACTATCATCAAATTCTCTACAAATGATCTACAAGTAGAGTTTACTGATCAATTGGCCACGACGGTACTCCAACAATACAACCTGTTTGATTACAAGTCTAGCTTGTTGACCACTACACTATCATCAAATTCTCTACAAATGATCTACAAGTAGAGTTTACTGATCAATGGGCCACGTCGGCACTCCAACAATACAACCTGTTTGATTACAAGTCTAGCTTGTTGACCACTACACTATCATCAAATTCCCTACAAATGATCTACAAGTGGAGTTTACTGATCAATGGGCCACGTCGGCACTCCAACAATACAACCTGTTTGATTACAAGTCTAGCTTGTTGACCACTACACTATTATCAAATTCTCTACAAATGATCTACAAGTGGAGTTTACTGATCAATGGGCCACGTCGGCACTCCAACAATACAACCTGTTTGATTACAAGTCTAGCTTGTTGACCACTACACTATCATCAAATTCTCTACAAATGATCTACAAGTGGAGTTTACTGATCAATGGGCCACGTCGGCACTCCAACAATACAACCTGTTTGATTACAAGTCTAGCTTGTTGACCACTACACTATCATCAAATTCTCTACAAATGATCTACAAGTGGAGTTTACTGATCAATTGGCCACGTCGGCACTCCAACAATAAACCTGTTTGATTACAAGTCTAGCTTGTTGACCACTACACTATCATCAAATTCTCTACAAATGATCTACAAGTGGAGTTTACTGATCAATTGGCCACGTCGGCACTCCAACAATACAACCTGTTTGATTACAAGTCTAGCTTGTTGACCACTACACTATCATCAAATTCTCTACAAATGATCTACAAGTGGAGTTTACTGATCAATTGGCCACGTCGGCACTCCAACAATGCAACCTGTTTGATTACAAGTCTAGCTTGTTGACCACTACACTATCATCAAATTCTCTACAAATGATCTACAAGTGGAGTTTACTGATCAATTGGCCACGACGGTACTCCAACAATACAACCTGTTTGATTACAAGTCTAGCTTGTTGACCACTACACTATCATCAAATTCTCTACAAATGATCTACAAGTAGAGTTTACTGATCAATTGGCCACGACCGTACTCCAACAATACAACCTGTTTGATTACAAGTCTAGCTTGTTGACCACTATACTATCATCAAATTCTCTACAAATGATCTACAAGTGGAGTTTACTGATCAATTGGCCACGACGGCACTCCAACAATACAACCGGTTTGATTACAAGTCTAGCTTGTTGACCACTACACTATCATCAAATTCTCTACAAATGATCTACAAGTGGAGTTTACTGATCAATGGGCCACGTCGGCACTCCAACAATACAACCTGTTTGATTACAAGTCTAGCTTGTTGACCACTACACTATCATCAAATTCTTTACAAATGATCTACAAGTGGAGTTTACTGATCAATTGGCCACGACGGTACTCCAACAATACAACCTGTTTGATTACAAGTCTAGCTTGTTGACCACTACACTATCATCAAATTCTCTACAAATGATCTACAAGTAGAGTTTACTGATCAATGGGCCACGTCGGCACTCCAACAATACAACCTGTTTGATTACAAGTCTAGCTTGTTGACCACTACACTATCATCAAATTCTCTACAAATGATCTACAAGTGGAGTTTACTGATCAATGGGCCACGTCGGCACTCCAACAATACAACCTGTTTGATTACAAGTCTAGCTTGTTGACCACTACACTATCATCAAATTCTCTACAAATGATCTACAAGTGGAGTTTACTGATCAATGGGCCACGTCGGCACTCCAACAATACAACCTGTTTGATTACAAGTCTAGATTGTTGACCACTACACTATCATCAAATTCTTTACAAATGATCTACAAGTGGAGTTTACTGATCAATTGGCCACGACGGTACTCCAACAATACAACCTGTTTGATTACAAGTCTAGCTTGTTGACCACTACACTATCATCAAATTCTCTACAAATGATCTACAAGTAGAGTTTACTGATCAATGGGCCACGTCGGCACTCCAACAATACAACCTGTTTGATTACAAGTCTAGCTTGTTGACCACTACACTATCATCAAATTCCCTACAAATGATCTACAAGTGGAGTTTACTGATTAATGGGCCACGTCGGCACTCCAACAATACAACCTGTTTGATTACAAGTCTAGATTGTTGACCACTACACTATCATCAAATTCTTTACAAATGATCTACAAGTGGAGTTTACTGATCAATTGGCCACGACGGTACTCCAACAATACAACCTGTTTGATTACAAGTCTAGCTTGTTGACCACTACACTATCATCAAATTCTCTACAAATGATCTACAAGTGGAGTTTACTGATCAATTGGCCACGACGGTACTCCAACAATACAACCTGTTTGATTACAAGTCTAGCTTGTTGACCACTACACTATCATCAAATTCTCTACAAATGATCTACAAGTAGAGTTTACTGATCAATTGGCCACGACCGTACTCCAACAATACAACCTGTTTGATTACAAGTCTAGCTTGTTGACCACTATACTATCATCAAATTCTCTACAAATGATCTACAAGTGGAGTTTACTGATCAATTGGCCACGACGGCACTCCAACAATACAACCGGTTTGATTACAAGTCTAGCTTGTTGACCACTACACTATCATCAAATTCTCTACAAATGATCTACAAGTGGAGTTTACTGATCAATGGGCCACGTCGGCACTCCAACAATACAACCTGTTTGATTACAAGTCTAGCTTGTTGACCACTACACTATCATCAAATTCTTTACAAATGATCTACAAGTGGAGTTTACTGATCAATTGGCCACGACGGTACTCCAACAATACAACCTGTTTGATTACAAGTCTAGCTTGTTGACCACTACACTATCATCAAATTCTCTACAAATGATCTACAAGTAGAGTTTACTGATCAATGGGCCACGTCGGCACTCCAACAATACAACCTGTTTGATTACAAGTCTAGCTTGTTGACCACTACACTATCATCAAATTCTCTACAAATGATCTACAAGTGGAGTTTACTGATCAATGGGCCACGTCGGCACTCCAACAATACAACCTGTTTGATTACAAGTCTAGCTTGTTGACCACTACACTATCATCAAATTCTCTACAAATGATCTACAAGTGGAGTTTACTGATCAATGGGCCACGTCGGCACTCCAACAATACAACCTGTTTGATTACAAGTCTAGATTGTTGACCACTACACTATCATCAAATTCTTTACAAATGATCTACAAGTGGAGTTTACTGATCAATTGGCCACGACGGTACTCCAACAATACAACCTGTTTGATTACAAGTCTAGCTTGTTGACCACTACACTATCATCAAATTCTCTACAAATGATCTACAAGTAGAGTTTACTGATCAATGGGCCACGTCGGCACTCCAACAATACAACCTGTTTGATTACAAGTCTAGCTTGTTGACCACTACACTATCATCAAATTCCCTACAAATGATCTACAAGTGGAGTTTACTGATTAATGGGCCACGTCGGCACTCCAACAATACAACCTGTTTGATTACAAGTCTAGCTTGTTGACCACTACACTATCATCAAATTCTCTACAAATGATCTACAAGTGGAGTTTACTGATCAATGGGCCACGTCGGCACTCCAACAATACAACCTGTTTGATTACAAGTCTAGCTTGTTGACCACTACACTATCATCAAATTCTCTACAAATGATCTACAAGTGGAGTTTACTGATCAATGGGCCACGTCGGCACTCCAACAATACAACCTGTTTGATTACAAGTCTAGCTTGTTGACCACTACACTATCATCAAATTCTCTACAAATGATCTACAAGTGGAGTTTACTGATCAATTGGCCACGACGGTACTCCAACAATACAACCTGTTTGATTACAAGTCTAGCTTGTTGACCACTACACTATCATCAAATTCTCTACAAATGATCTACAAGTAGAGTTTACTGATCAATTGGCCACGACGGTACTCCAACAATACAACCTGTTTGATTACAAGTCTAGCTTGTTGACCACTACACTATCATCAAATTCTCTACAAATGATCTACAAGTAGAGTTTACTGATCAATGGGCCACGTCGGCACTCCAACAATACAACCTGTTTGATTACAAGTCTAGCTTGTTGACCACTACACTATCATCAAATTCCCTACAAATGATCTACAAGTGGAGTTTACTGATCAATGGGCCACGTCGGCACTCCAACAATACAACCTGTTTGATTACAAGTCTAGCTTGTTGACCACTACACTATCATCAAATTCTCTACAAATGATCTACAAGTGGAGTTTACTGATCAATGGGCCACGTCGGCACTCCAACAATACAACCTGTTTGATTACAAGTCTAGCTTGTTGACCACTACACTATCATCAAATTCTCTACAAATGATCTACAAGTGGAGTTTACTGATCAATTGGCCACGTCGGCACTCCAACAATAAACCTGTTTGATTACAAGTCTAGCTTGTTGACCACTACACTATCATCAAATTCTCTACAAATGATCTACAAGTGGAGTTTACTGATCAATTGGCCACGTCGGCACTCCAACAATACAACCTGTTTGATTACAAGTCTAGCTTGTTGACCACTACACTATCATCAAATTCTCTACAAATGATCTACAAGTGGAGTTTACTGATCAATGGGCCACGTCGGCACTCCAACAATGCAACCTGTTTGATTACAAGTCTAGCTTGTTGACCACTACACTATCATCAAATTCTCTACAAATGATCTACAAGTGGAGTTTACTGATCAATTGACCACGACGGTACTCCAACAATACAACCTGTTTGATTACAAGTCTAGCTTGTTGACCACTACACTATCATCAAATTCTCTACAAATGATCTACAAGTGGAGTTTACTGATCAATTGGCCACGACGGTACTCCAACAATACAACCTGTTTGATTACAAGTCTAGCTTGTTGACCACTACACTATCATCAAATTCTCTACAAATGATCTACAAGTGGAGTTTACTGATCAATTGGCCACGACGGTACTCCAACAATACAACCTGTTTGATTACAAGTCTAGCTTGTTGACCACTACACTATCATCAAATTCTCTACAAATGATCTACAAGTGGAGTTTACTGATCAATTGGCCACGACGGTACTCCAACAATACAACCTGTTTGATTACAAGTCTAGCTTGTTGACCACTACACTATCATCAAATTCTCTACAAATGATCTACAAGTAGAGTTTACTGATCAATGGGCCACGTCGGCACTCCAACAATACAACCTGTTTGATTACAAGTCTAGCTTGTTGACCACTACACTATCATCAAATTCTCTACAAATGATCTACAAGTGGAGTTTACTGATCAATGGGCCACGTCGGCACTCCAACAATACAACCTGTTTGATTACAAGTCTAGCTTGTTGACCACTACACTATCATCAAATTCTCTACAAATGATCTACAAGTGGAGTTTACTGATCAATGGGCCACGTCGGCACTCCAACAATACAACCTGTTTGATTACAAGTCTAGATTGTTGACCACTACACTATCATCAAATTCTTTACAAATGATCTACAAGTGGAGTTTACTGATCAATTGGCCACGACGGTACTCCAACAATACAACCTGTTTGATTACAAGTCTAGCTTGTTGACCACTACACTATCATCAAATTCTCTACAAATGATCTACAAGTAGAGTTTACTGATCAATGGGCCACGTCGGCACTCCAACAATACAACCTGTTTGATTACAAGTCTAGCTTGTTGACCACTACACTATCATCAAATTCCCTACAAATGATCTACAAGTGGAGTTTACTGATTAATGGGCCACGTCGGCACTCCAACAATACAACCTGTTTGATTACAAGTCTAGCTTGTTGACCACTACACTATCATCAAATTCTCTACAAATGATCTACAAGTGGAGTTTACTGATCAATGGGCCACGTCGGCACTCCAACAATACAACCTGTTTGATTACAAGTCTAGCTTGTTGACCACTACACTATCATCAAATTCTCTACAAATGATCTACAAGTGGAGTTTACTGATCAATGGGCCACGTCGGCACTCCAACAATACAACCTGTTTGATTACAAGTCTAGCTTGTTGACCACTACACTATCATCAAATTCTCTACAAATGATCTACAAGTGGAGTTTACTGATCAATTGGCCACGACGGTACTCCAACAATACAACCTGTTTGATTACAAGTCTAGCTTGTTGACCACTACACTATCATCAAATTCTCTACAAATGATCTACAAGTAGAGTTTACTGATCAATTGGCCACGACGGTACTCCAACAATACAACCTGTTTGATTACAAGTCTAGCTTGTTGACCACTACACTATCATCAAATTCTCTACAAATGATCTACAAGTAGAGTTTACTGATCAATGGGCCACGTCGGCACTCCAACAATACAACCTGTTTGATTACAAGTCTAGCTTGTTGACCACTACACTATCATCAAATTCCCTACAAATGATCTACAAGTGGAGTTTACTGATCAATGGGCCACGTCGGCACTCCAACAATACAACCTGTTTGATTACAAGTCTAGCTTGTTGACCACTACACTATCATCAAATTCTCTACAAATGATCTACAAGTGGAGTTTACTGATCAATGGGCCACGTCGGCACTCCAACAATACAACCTGTTTGATTACAAGTCTAGCTTGTTGACCACTACACTATCATCAAATTCTCTACAAATGATCTACAAGTGGAGTTTACTGATCAATTGGCCACGTCGGCACTCCAACAATAAACCTGTTTGATTACAAGTCTAGCTTGTTGACCACTACACTATCATCAAATTCTCTACAAATGATCTACAAGTGGAGTTTACTGATCAATTGGCCACGTCGGCACTCCAACAATACAACCTGTTTGATTACAAGTCTAGCTTGTTGACCACTACACTATCATCAAATTCTCTACAAATGATCTACAAGTGGAGTTTACTGATCAATGGGCCACGTCGGCACTCCAACAATGCAACCTGTTTGATTACAAGTCTAGCTTGTTGACCACTACACTATCATCAAATTCTCTACAAATGATCTACAAGTGGAGTTTACTGATCAATTGACCACGACGGTACTCCAACAATACAACCTGTTTGATTACAAGTCTAGCTTGTTGACCACTACACTATCATCAAATTCTCTACAAATGATCTACAAGTGGAGTTTACTGATCAATTGGCCACGACGGTACTCCAACAATACAACCTGTTTGATTACAAGTCTAGCTTGTTGACCACTACACTATCATCAAATTCTCTACAAATGATCTACAAGTGGAGTTTACTGATCAATTGGCCACGACGGTACTCCAACAATACAACCTGTTTGATTACAAGTCTAGCTTGTTGACCACTACACTATCATCAAATTCTCTACAAATGATCTACAAGTGGAGTTTACTGATCAATTGGCCACGACGGTACTCCAACAATACAACCTGTTTGATTACAAGTCTAGCTTGTTGACCACTACACTATCATCAAATTCTCTACAAATGATCTACAAGTGGAGTTTACTGATCAATTGGCCACGACGGTACTCCAACAATACAACCTGTTTGATTACAAGTCTAGCTTGTTGACCACTACACTATCATCAAATTCTCTACAAATGATCTACAAGTGGAGTTTACTGATCAATGGGCCACGTCGGCACTCCAACAATACAACCTGTTTGATTACATGTCTAGCTTGTTGACCACTACACTATCATCAAATTCTCTATAAATGATCTACAAGTGGAGTTTACTGATCAATTGGCCACGTCGGCAATCCAACAATACAACCTGTTTGATTACAAGTCTAGCTTGTTGACCACTACACTATCATCAAATTCTCTACAAATGATCTACAAGTGGAGTTTACTGATCAATTGGCCACGACGGTACTCCAACAATACAACCTGTTTGATTACTAGTCTAGCTTGTTGACCACTACACTATCATCAAATTCTCTACAAATGATCTACAAGTGGAGTTTACTGATCAATTGGCCACGACGGTACTCCAACAATACAACCTGTTTGATTACAAGTCTAGCTTGTTGACCACTACACTATCATCAAATTCTCTACAAATGATCTACAAGTGGAGTTTACTGATCAATTGGCCACGTCGGCACTCCAACAATACAACCTGTTTGATTACAAGTCTAGCTTGTTGACCACTACACTATCATCAAATTCTCTACAAATGATCTACAAGTGGAGTTTACTGATCAATTGGCCACGTCGGCACTCCAACAATACAACCTGTTTGATTACAAGTCTAGCTTGTTGACCACTACACTATCATCAAATTCTCTACAAATGATCTACAAGTGGAGTTTACTGATCAATTGGCCACGACGGTACTCCAACAATACAACCTGTTTGATTACAAGTCTAGCTTGTTGACCACTACACTATCATCAAATTCTCTACAAATGATCTACAAGTGGAGTTTACTGATCAATTGGCCACGACGGTACTCCAACAATACAACCTGTTTGATTACAAGTCTAGCTTGTTGACCACTACACTATCATCAAATTCTCTACAAATGATCTACAAGTGGAGTTTACTGATCAATTGGCCACGACGGTACTCCAACAATACAACCTGTTTGATTACAAGTCTAGCTTGTTGACCATTACACTATCATCAAATTCTCTACAAATGATCTACAAGTGGAGTTTACTGATCAATTGGCCACGTCGGTACTCCAACAATACAACCTGTTTGATTACAAGTCTAGCTTGTTGACCACTACACTATCATCAAATTCTCTACAAATGATCTACAAGTGGAGTTTACTGATCAATTGGCCACGACGGTACTCCAACAATACAACCTGTTTGATAACAAGTCTAGCTTGTTGACCACTACACTATCATCAAATTCTCTACAAATGATCTACAAGTGGAGTTTACTGATCAATGGGCCACGTCGGCACTCCAACAATACAACCTGTTTGATTACAAGTCTAGCTTGTTGACCACTACAGTATCATCAAATTCTCTACAAATGATCTACAAGTGGAGTTTACTGATCAATTGGCCACGTCGGCACTCCAACAATACAACCTGTTTGATTACAAGTCTAGCTTGTTGACCACTACACTATCATCAAATTCTCTACAAATGATCTACAAGTGGAGTTTACTTATCAATTGGCCACGTCGGCACTCCAACAATACAACCTGTTTGATTACAAGTCTAGCTTGTTGACCACTACACTATCATCAAATTCTCTACAAATGATCTACAAGTGGAGTTTACTGATCAATTGGCCACGACGGTACTCCAACAATACAACCTGTTTGATTACAAGTCTAGCTTGTTGACCACTACACTATCATCAAATTCTCTACAAATGATCTACAAGTGGAGTTTACTGATCAATTGGCCACGACGGTACTCCAACAATACAACCTGTTTGATTACAAGTCTAGCTTGTTGACCACTACACTATCATCAAATTCTCTACAAATGATCTACAAGTGGAGTTTACTGATCAATTGGCCACGACGGTACTCCAACAATACAACCTGTTTGATTACAAGTCTAGCTTGTTGACCACTACACTATCATCAAATTCTCTACAAATGATCTACAAGTGGAGTTTACTGATCAATTGGCCACGACGGTACTCCAACAATACAACCTGTTTGATTTCAAGTCTAGCTTGTTGACCACTACACTATCATCAAATTCTCTACAAATGATCTACAAGTGGAGTTTACTGATCAATTGGCCACGACGGTACTCCAACAATACAACCTGTTTGATTACAAGTCTAGCTTGTTGACCACTACACTATCATCAAATTCTCTACAAATGATCTACAAGTGGAGTTTACTGATCAATTGGCCACGACGGTACTCCAACAATACAACCTGTTTGATTACAAGATGATCTCATGAACTGTTAATTATTCGATTCTTTCTCATTTTAGATTTTTTTCATTTTTAATATCTTAAATCTTGTTATTTTCTTTCCTATTGTTTGCATTTTTCAGGCCTTCCTTTCTTCCTTTCTTCCTTTCTTCCTGTCTTCCTTTCTTCCTTCCTTTCTTTCTTTCTTCCTTTCTTCCTTTCTTCCTTTCTTTCTTTCTTCCTTTCTTCCTTTCTTTCTTTCTTTCTTTCTTCCTTTCTTCCTTTCTTTCTTTCTTCCTTTCTTCCTTTCTTTCTTTATTTTTTCTTTTTTGTGTTTGATTTTTTCTTTCTCAAAGTTTTCCTTGTTTTTTTTCAATTTTAAATTTCTTTCTTTCATTTTATATTCTTTTTTCTTATTTTTATTTTTCAGATCTTTCTTCCTCATTTTAAATTTCTTCTTTCCCATCATTTTTAATTTTTGTCATTCTGTTTTTAAATTTCTTTCTTTCTTTGCTTCTTTCATTCTTTCTCTTTTAAATTCTTTCTTTCTTATTAATTTCATTTTTTAGATTTTTCTTTCTTTCATTTATTCTCTCTAATTTTATACTTTTTCTTTCACGTCAGTTTCAATTTTTGTATTTCAGTTTTTAAATTTCTTTCTTTCTCTTTTGAGTCCTTGTTCATTTGCAGTTATTGACAAGACATTTATCACTTCGATTCTTTCTTTGATTTTATTCTTGTTATTTCCTTCTTTCTTTCTTTTTTCTCTTTCTTTCTTTCTTTCTTTCTTTCTTACTTTTTATCAATTCGATTCTTTCTTTGATTTTCTTCTTCTTCTTTCCTTCTTTCTTTCTTTTTTCGCTTTCTTTTTTTCTTTCTTTCTTTTTATCAATTCGATTCTTTCTTTGATTTTATTCTTGTTCTTTCCTTCTTTATTTCTTTTTTCTCTTTCTTTCTTTCTTTCTTTCTTTTTATCAATTCGATTCTTTCTTTGACTTTATTCTTGTTCTTTCCTTCTTTCTTTCTTTCTTTCTTTCTTTCTTTTTATCAATTCGATACTTTCTTTGATTTTATTCTCGTTCTTTCCTTCTTTATTTCTTTTTTTCTTTCTTTCTTTTTATCCATTCGATTCTTTCTTTGATTTTATTCTTGTTCCTTCCTTCTTTCTTCATTTTTTTCTCTTTCTTTCTTTCTTTCTTTTTATCAGTTCGATTCTTTCTTTGATTTTATTCTTGTTCTTTCCTTCTTTCTTTCGTTTTTCTCTTTCTTTCTTTCTTTTTATCAATTTGATCCTTTCTTTGATTTTATTCTTGTTCTTTCCTTCTTTATTTCTTTTTTCTCTTTCTTTCTTTTTATCACTTCGATTATTTCTTTGATTTTATTCTTCTTCGTTCTTTCTTTCTTTTTCTCTCTATCCTTCTTTCTTTGTTATTTTCGATTCTTTGTTTTTATCACTTCCATTCTTTGATTTTATTCTTATTCTTTCCTTCTTTCTTTCTTTTTCGCTTTCTTTCTTTCTTTCTTTCTTTTTATCAATTCGATTCTTTCTTTGATTTTATTCCTGTTCCTTCCTTCTTTCTTTCTTTTTTTCTCTTTCTTTCTTTCTTTCTTTCTTCCTTTCTTTTTATCAATTGGATTCTTTCTTTGATTTTATTCTTGTTCTTTCCTTCTTTCTTTCTCTTTCTCTTTCTTTCTTTCTTTTTATCAATTCGATTCTTTCTTTGATTTTATTCTTGTTCTTTCCTTCTTTCTTTCGTTTTTCTCTTTCTTTCTTTCTTTTTATCAATTTGATTCTTTCTTTGATTTTATTCTTGTTCTTTCCTTCTTTATTTCTTTTTTCTCTTTCTTTCTTTTTATCACTTCGATTATTTCTTTGATTTTATTCTCCTTCGTTCTTTCTTTCTTTTTCTCTCTATCCTTCTTTCTTTGTTATTTTCGATTCTTTGTTTTTATCACTTCCATTCTTTGATTTTATTCTTGTTCTTTCCTTCTTTCTTTCTATTTTCGCTTTCTTTCTTTCTTTCTTTCTTTCTTTCTTTCTATCAATTCGATTCTTTCTTTGATTTTATTCTTCTTCTTTCCTTCTTTCTTTCTTTTTTCGCTTTCTTTTTTTCTTTCTTTCTTTTTATCAATTCGATTCTTTCTTTGATTTTATTCTTGTTCTTTCCTTCTTTATTTCCTTTTTCTCTTTCTTTCTTTCTTTCTTTCTTTTTATCAATTTGATTCTTTCTTTGATTTTATTCTTGTTCTTTCCTTCTTTATTTCCTTTTTCTCTTTCTTTCTTTCTTTCTTTCTTTCTTTTTATCAATTCGATTCTTTCTTTGATTTTATTCTTGTTCTTTCCTTTTTTATATCTTTTCTCTCTTTCTTTCTTTCTTTTTATCAATTCGATTCTTTCTTTGATTTTATTCTTGTTCCTTCCTTCTTTCTTCCTTTTTTTCTCTTTCTTTCTTTCTTTCTTTCTTTCTTTTTATCAATTCGATTCTTTCTTTTATTTTATTCTTGTTCCTTCCTTCTTTCTTTTTTTTCTTTCTTTCTTTCTTTCTTTCTTTTTATCAATTCGATTCTTTCTTTGACTTTATTCTTGTTCTTTCCTTCTTTCTTTCTCTTTCTCTTTCTTTCTTTCTTTTTATCAATTCGATTCTTTCTTTGATTTTATTCTTGTTCTTTCCTTCTTTCTTTCTTTCTTTTTATCAATTCGATTCTTTCTTTGATTTTATTCTTGTTCTTTCCTTCTTTATTTCTTTTTTCTCTTTCTTTCTTTCTTTTTATCAATTCGATTCTTTCTTTCATTTTATTCTTGTTCTTTCCTTCTTTATTTCTTTTTTCTCTTTCTTTCTTTCTTTTTATCAATTCGATTCTTTCTTTCATTTTATTCTTGTTCTTTCCTTCTTTATTTCTTTTTTCTCTTTCTTTCTTTCTTTTTATCAATTCGATTCTTTCTTTGATTTTATTCTTGTTCTTTCCTTCTTTATTTCTTTTTTCTCTTTCTTTCTTTCTTTTTATCAATTCGATTCTTTCTTTGATTTTATTCTTGTTCTTTCCTTCTTTATTTCTTTTTTCTCTTTCTTTCTTTCTTTTTATCAATTCGATTCTTTCTTTGATTTTATTCTTGTTCTTTCCTTCTTTATTTCTTTTTTCTCTTTCTTTCTTTCTTTTTATCAATTCGATTCTTTCTTTGATTTTATTCTCCTTCGTTCATTCTTTCTTTTTCTCTCTATCCTTCTTTCTTTGTTATTTTCGATTCTTTGTTTTTATCACTTCCATTCTTTGATTTTATTCTTGTTCTTTCTTTCTTTCTTTCTTAAAATCTTTTTTTCACCTAACCTTAACCCTCTCAATAGATTCTTGCTTTTAATACAACTTCAACATTCCTTCATCGCCATTACCACCATTTCGCACACTCCTCCGCTACACAGAATTACACTAAAAACACGTACATATATCCACTTTCTTCTGATAACGTCTCATACCATAACCCCACTAAAAGTCTCCCAACACAATTCCACTCTTCAACCAACCAACTATCCGGCTCGTCTCTCTTCGCGGTATGCCTTAGCTGGCAGTGTGGCATAATGAGGCCGCCATTATCGGTATATCAGGAAATACGAAGGAGAAAAATTTATCCTCGGGTTGAGGGGGAGACACTCTACCGCATGTGCGCTTAACAATAGAGCTGAGTGCAAGGAAAACGAAACGCGAAATTCCTTGAGAAGAGCATAGAGCTACAACGAGCGTGCAACCAGGGAAACGAAACTTAGAGAAGGTGGGCCGGGTAGGCTGGCTGATAAGTGAACGGTCGTTCGTTCGCGCGCCAAGTGCCCCCAGGGAGCCGGACACATCGCCAAGCAGAATGGAGACGATTAGATAGAGAAAAGAAGGACTGAACGTTGAAGGAAGGAAGTAATTTAATTTTTTAAAGTCTAGCCCCAGGAGATGAAGTTGCTGAGTAGTAGTAGCGGGTTGGGTCCGGTAGCGGAGTGTGCTTCAGTTTGTTCGGTGCCTTCACACCGTGTCCAGCTTCTATACTTCAGTCCAGTTGTTTGCCTGATCCTTTCTTCTTATCTCGACCCGGTTCGGCGCTGGTGTTTAATCTCGGTATTTGGTTTCTGATCGTAATCACAAATTAGGCGCCGATCATCGGGAACACTGCAATAAAGACAATCTAATATTACTAAAGCAAGGAGGATATTTAGAAAGATTTCCTTGTTTTACTGATCAATGGTATCATGAAAATAAAAACTACAAACAAAACGGACATGTTTAGTTCAAGTGTTAGGACACTGATGTTTCAATTAGTGTTATTAGATACTAGCTCCGTGTAACGAACAAATAAATAGTAGAAATTCGCATGAACTTCATTGTAGTTTTAATAATAATAATAAAATTTATTTAGAAAAATTCTTTCCGCCTTTGACCAGAGTCTTATTTGAGAAATGAAACAGAAAGTCACTGAGGCAAGTCACTTCATCCCATTTGTCATTTTGATTCTATTCTTAACGAGTTTCTACTACTGACTCTCTATCATTTAGCGCGTCGAATTATTCGCTTCCTGTAGATTTAAGCCACCTGCTACTACGCATTGAATTGATTCAATTTTCTCTTGAACCAATATAATAATAATAATAATAATAATAATAATAATAATAATAATAATAATAATACTTTATTATTTTTCTTCTTCTTTATCCTTCTTTTTCTTTTCTCCATTGTCTTTGACGTCATGATCTTTCTTATTTTTCTTCATACATTTCTTTTTAATTTTCATCAAACGTACTTCATTATATTTCTTCTTCTTTATTTTTGTTAGTATTTTTCTTCTTCATTGTCTTTCTTCTTCTTTATCCTTCTTCTTTTTCTTCATTATCTTTCTTCTTCATTGTCTTTCTTCTTCTTTATCCTTCTTTTTCTTCTTCATTATCTTTCTTCTTAATTATCTTTCTTCTTTTTTATCCTTCTTCTTTTTCTTCATTATCTTTCTTCTTCATTATCTTTCTTCTTTTTCTTCATTATCTTTCTTCTCCATTGTTTTTCTTCTTCATTATCCTCATCCTTCTACTTTTTAATCGTCTTTCTTCTTTTTTCCTTTTCTTCATTATCTTTCTTCTTTTCTTCTTTATTGTCTTTCTTCATCTTTATTCTTCTTCCTTTTCTTCATGATCTTTCTTCTTTTTCATTATCTTTCTTCTTCTTTATCCTTTTCCTTTTTGTTCGTGATCCTACTTCTTTTCTTTATTTTTCCGAATTATTTTTCTTCGTCATTGTTTTTCTTCATTATCTTGATTTAATTCTTCTACTTCTTCTTCTTCTTCTTCTTCTCTCCCCCCTCTCTATCATCTTTCTCTCTCTTTCTCTTTTAGACAAATGGTATCGATCTATAAAGAGAAATAGATGATAGAGAAAAGGGGGAGAGAGAGAATGAGCGAGAAAAATGATAGAGGTAGAGATAGGGCAGAGAAAGAGAGAAAGAGGGAGAAAGAAAAAGAGGGAGAAAGATTAGAGAGAGAGAGAAAGAGAGAGAGGTAAAGAGAAAGTGCGAAAGATGATTTTCTCCTCCCTCTCTCTATCATCTTTCCCTCTCTTACTCTTTTAGACAAATCGATCTGTAAAGAGAAAGAGAGAGAAAGATGATAGAGAGAGAGAGAGAGAGAGAGAGAGAGAGAGGGGAGAGAAAGAGAGATAAAAATGATACAGAAAGAGGGAGAGAGAGAGAGAAAGATGGAGAAAGATGGAGAAAGATTAGAAAGAGAAAGAGGGAGAGAGAAAGTGAGAAAGATGATAGAGAAAGTGAAAGGGGGGGGAGAGAGAGAGAGAGAGAGAGAGAGAATCAGAAATGTGAATAAAGCTTTCGATGTTTACTTTGATCTTTTACCAAGATGAAACAACAGCCAAACAAACAGTTTATATGTTTAGTTTATATTTATTTTAGCCTCAAACAAACTCCATAATCAGAATATTGTATTGAAACAAAATAGTCGAAAAAAGGATTGGGAAATAAATGTGAGGTACAATTTAAAACCAATATACACCAAACCCCTATCATAGATTCCCACCCAAAACGAATTCAATGCCCACCTCTTATATCTTCCATTGAGATACCAGACGGCGGCAAGAATGAAAGAGCGGGTCAGACATGATTTATTTTACTGACTATCCAGAATCTGCAGTCGATTATAATATCGTTTCGGCTTGTCATCTAGTTGATCAAGGTTAGCTCCCTTGGCACCGAGAATATTTAAGAAATTTTCGTTTTCAACCAGAGCATCGTCACTGGTTTCTTTTCTTTTCTTTTCTTTTCTTTCTTTCTTTCTTCCTTCCTTTCTTTCTTTCTTTCTTTCTTTCTTTCTTTCTTTCTTTCTTTCTTTCTTTCTCAATCTGTTGATATCTGTCTCAATCCATCTCATTTTTTTTTTATCTATCTCAGTTTGTTCATATCTATATATTCAGTCTATTAATACCTATCTATGCCAGTCTGTACATATCTATTTTAAAACATTTTTATGATTATACGTTCGATTCCTGTCGGTGGACACATATTTTCTATGAAAATTTCTCGGAGATTCAGGCCGGTAAATGTCTGCACAGATTGCATTGAGTTTCAACAGGTGACATGTATACGCAGCAATTCCTTGCATTGTAAGACAAAAAATCAACAAAAAATGGACACGTTACCAGCGCTGCTGTGAACAACTGATTAGTGCTATACAAATCCGAATGTAATAAAGGAATCCTAGAAAGGATGCGTACATGTGTTTATCCAGTGTATAGAGAAAAATCTAGTCTAATCCGTTTAGGAATAGTTATCCGACCTTGTAAAAAAGGGATCGGATATGATAGTCTATCAAACGTATCAAAATTAATCTCAAGATTAATCGGTTTGTTTTTCTGCGGCTTATCAACCTATTGCAGGTTATTTAAATACTTTTAGATTATTTTGTACCTGCTTGTTTTTTGGTATTTTCAATTTGTAATCAGCATGCTAAGCTGTTTCTTTTGCTAACAACCATACACCCGTCTTTAAAAAATTGCTTTAGCTCTTTCATATCGATTTCCTTCAATACTTTCTGTAAAAAAGTTCCTACAGTTTCCTTTCAGCAGCGGCTATCAACATTGTGCTATTTACATATCTAAATTTTAACCTACAATAATGAATTCTTGTAGAACTGATAATTCTCTCAAGATTGCTTCACTGAAAAAGTGGAATAGGTCTGGTGAGAAGGTACATCCTTGTCTTAGGTTCCTTTCTATTTTTGAAGATTTACTGAACCCATTTTCTATCTGTATGCAGGCTGTTTACCCCCAGATTAACTTTTTGAAATTGAGATTTTTGTTAAAGATGGATTGAATGATTGATTTGATTTTTTACGGTTTATCAACCTTTTGCCTGTTACTTAAAGCCAGAAAATATTTTGACATTGTAAGAATCTTTTGAAAATAATAATGCACTGAAACAAGTCTTTAATTAACCGATAGATGGAAGGAGAAGAGATGGATTTGTATCTTTCGCAAGGATATTTGCGTCTAAGTGAATATAACGAAACAGACTGGAATTGAAACTGAGCTCTCTGATTTCAAATTTCGAGCCGTTATCCATTACACCATTCGTACACTCAGGTTTTCAGCGCCTGGTATTCTCAAGTGGTCTCCTAATTAGGTACTGACCAGACTCGACGTTGCTTAACTTCGGTGTTCGTACGGTGATATGGCCGTATGTCAGAAATAGAAAGTGGCTTGCATAGATAAAAGACTCCCATGACCAGGTGGGGTCGTAGGGTCGCTGAGCACCTGATAGTTTCCCTTCACATATCTGGGTTCAAAGCCGGTGAGATATTTATTCACGCGTAGCATGTCTTTGGCAAATAGACCTTCTCAAGCTCAAACCGCAGCCAAAATCTCCATCTTAAACGCTCGCCTTGGTTACGGATACGTGACTGTTAATTCATCCATCCTGGACGTTAACTTCAGTCTAGGAAGCCCTGCACCTAGCGATGTACACTAAATGCATCTAAATATAGAGCCAAGTCTCCCTCACTGTACTAGACAGGTTTTGTTTTTTTAATCCTGATGAGTGTCTAGCCAACCCACTTCAATGAATAAAAAATAAAAACCATGGTTGGGGTGAGCGGTTTAATCGTTCATGACCCGACCACGTGGTAAGTTTTTACTGTGTTACATAGTAAGAGTGGCTCTCGTAGCTTGTTTTGATCGAGTGATAAGAGAATAGACCAAGATAATATACAGTAGAACCTCGGTTCACGAATTTAATTCGTTCCTGAAGGCCGTTCGTAACCCGAAATGTTCGTAAACCGAAACTATTTTCCCAGTAGGAATCAATGTAAAGAAAAAAAGTCACAGTATAATAAAATTGAAAAACAACACAACACACGAATGTATACAACACGGCAATCGACTCAGAAATTATTTGGTTCGGGTTAACTCGGTTCGGCAAAGTTGTTCGAGAACCGAAATTTTGTTCCATAACCGAGGATTTTCATCTCGAATTTTCTGTTCGATAACCGATTTGTTCGACATGAGAGACGTTCGAGAACCGAGGTTGCACTGTATATATTAAAGAAGAGATTAAACGAAAATAATGGAGGTGGGCGGGATTCATAGCAAGAAGAAACGATACCAGATGGAGTAAAAGGTTGCTTGAATGGTACCCACTGAGCAGCAAACGTAACAGGAAAAGACCAGATTGAAGATGGGGAGAAGAAATAGATGATTTTGCTGGCAATACATAGATGAGAATAGCTGCTGCTACTACGGCTACTGATGATGGTGATTGTGCTTTGTGGAAATAGGTACAATATACAACTGAAAATAATAAATCTAAATTAATGTCCCACTTGGAATTCTAACTGTAGGGAACTTCATCTTCAATTCGCTTGGCTAAACAGTTTCGCGCCAAAACCATCGATCGGTGAGAAGTTGAGCGATGTAGTCACGAAGACGGACATGTCAAGGGCAAAGTGGCTTGTATTTCCCGGAAGGAATGAAAAATCAGATAGAAAGAAAGGAGAAAGAAAATAAAGAAGAAGAGGAATGGGATAAAAGAAAGGAAGGAAAGAAAGAAAGAAAGAGATAAGAATGTCTGACAGAAGAAAGAGAGTGAAGGGGAATAGACAGTGAAGACGAAGAAAAACAGTAAAAGAGGAAAGAAGGTTGGAAAATAAAAAGAAATAGAAACAGAGAGGAAGGTTAATGAGAATATTAGAACTAGCAAATACCGTAATGTCGAGAGGACGAATGCAAGGTGGAGAGATTTTCAAAACTAGAAAGGAAAAAAAAGAGTAAAATGGAGAAGAAAAGAAAAGAAAAAGGAAGATAAAGGGAAAAAAAAACCCCAGAAAATCAAGAAAAAAAGAAAAAATGAAAAGAAAAACTAAAGAACTAAATAAAATAAAAGAGTAAAAAGAAAAACAACAAAAAAAAAAAAAAAAAAAAAAATGAAAAAAGAAAAGAAGATTGTCATCTAATGATAATCGAACGCCATACACGGGCAAATGCAATCTTTAGTAGGAGGAGATAGGTTTTCCTATCATCCGGTTCACACTCCAACCAGGCCTTTTGAACAGGTTTCCATGTTCTTTCTAAAGTCTACTTCAACTCTATACTGCTAACGTCACCGCCTGAACTGTGAAATTTCATTCCCTAATTATTTACTTTTCTCAATAGACCCAGATAGGTTTGCCTATCGCCTTGTTTACAATCCTCCCCGGCTTTTAGACCCGGAATAGAAGTTTATATACCTTGTTCCCTATTTAGGATTGGGTTTCTGCTTTCTTCTAACGTCTTTTTATTCTATATCACTCCCAGTAGCCCCCTTGCGTCTTAGTGGTATTATTGCCTTGCTTGGAGTGAATTGATTAAAAAACAAAAACAAAAAAAAAAAAAAACTACGAGGGTCACTGTGCAGATTCTTGCATATATCTATATCTATATAACTGATAGCAATTTCCCCCCCCCACCTCGGCATTCACACAATATTCAAACCACCGGCTATGATTTGTGACAGTTCAAATCTTATATATTTAATTTTCTGACACATGCAAAAAAACGAAATTATATGTTGAAGAAATGGAACGAATTTCGTCTTCGGTTCAATACCGCTCCCCACAAAAAAAAAAAGCCACCAAAGACAACAACAACGATTTCACTGTCGCTGCACAATTCAACTAACTGATCCATAGTATTGATGACATCGGATGCGTGCTTTTAGCGCCTTGATTCAATAGCCGACAAGAAAGACGCAAATCGATATTGAAATATATTTTCAAAATAAAATTAGACATTGAGGGATTAAACAGGGATTTAGGTTTAGCAGAGAGTATATTTTTCACAGGGAGCCCTCTAACCAACAACAACATTCCTCAGAAGAGTAAGTCACATTTTTTTGCTTATTCCTCGTGTCGTTGAAAAAAGGACACAGGCGTGTCCGAAAATTCTGACTTTAAAATCTTTCTTTTCGTGCATCAGTTTATTCAAAAGGTTAATATATTATAAATATCATCATTTTTATTGCCAATATTGTTATCATTTTGTTGGCTTTTTATTCCTCAAATTTTATGACCGGTCCATTAAATGTACATGTATTGATTTTTTTAATTTTTTTTTATTAGAGAACCCTCCAAAGTATTCTAAAATCTTATTGTATGAATGAAAACAGGAGGTTAAGTGAAGTTATTTCTTGGCATAATCAACGAAAATGTTGTTATTGATTTTTTATGCAATTATTACTTATTTGTGTATTTTAATTTTGTTTTGTTTATTTACCTAATTAATTAATTATTTTTATAAGGTCATGAGTTAGCCACATTATTTTAATTAAAAATATGGTTATACAACAATATATTTGTTTTTATTTCTATCTGAATTTTAACACATACACATGCACACACAAGCACACATAGACATTATAATATTTATGTACTATTTTGCATTTCTGAACATGCGTGTACTTGTTTTTCTTTGTGAGCATGCGTGTACTTGCTTGGATTTGCGAGTATTCGTGTACTTGTTTGCATTTGTGAGCATGCGTATACATGTTTAGGTTTGTGCGCATGCGTGGACTTTTGTAGTTTGTTACTTTATGAGCAGCCCTCTACTTGTAAGCGTTCATATACTTTATCAGCCGGTGTTCATGTATGTCTCGACGTGTACACAGACTTATGCTTCTACGTAAGTATATGGACATTTATACAATTGCTTTCATGAACGTGAATATATCGCTATACTTATAACCGTGTATAAAATCATATATGAGCTTATGACTCTATGCGTATATGTGTTGTGTGTGCGTGTGTGAGAGCTCGTATGTACTTGTGCATATGTATGTTTATTAACATGTGTAATTGTCTATGTGTATTCATGTCAGGGTGAACCATGTGAGCTAGTCTGTCTTCATCTGTGCGTTTATTTTATTGCATGGTGTTGGCGGGATGAGGCGCTGTGCAGTTGAGTTGTAACTGCTCACTGGCGTGATCAATCCCATCAGTTGATGGAAATTGTTTCGCAGTTAAGCTCACCCCAGGTACTACCGGGTTTTTAATGTGCTTTTTCTGCTGCTCGGCTCTGGTCAGCCAGGGGTCACAGTCTGCACAAAATGACCTCCATTACGGGCTGGGTTCGATCCAGAAGTGGAAGACGCCTTTTTGTCCGGAGGTCAAAATATACACAGTTGGCCGGCCTAGGAACAGCATTTCACAAGAGAGTATGTACAAGGGTCTGAAGCAGAGAGAGTAAGAGACAGTGAGAGGGAGGGGAAACGAGCAATTTTTAAAAAGAAAGAAGGTATTTTTTTCGCAAGTGAGTATTTACAAACGATAAAGTGGAAACAGAATCTGAAGCAGAGAGAAAGAGAGAGAGAGAGAGAGAGAGAGAGAGAGAGACAAAGAGAAGGAAGGGGAAACGAGCTATTTTTAAAAAGAAAGATGGTATTTTTTCG
Organism: Acanthosepion lycidas; assembly: GCA_963932145.1. Taxonomy (NCBI): domain Eukaryota; kingdom Metazoa; phylum Mollusca; class Cephalopoda; order Sepiida; family Sepiidae; genus Acanthosepion; species Acanthosepion lycidas. The sequence goes on along the minus strand of OZ010610.1, from coordinate 3,791,149 downwards.
AAAGAGAGTATGTAAAATGATAAAGTGGAGAGAGAGAGAGAGAGAGGGGGGGGAACGTACAATTTTAAAAAGAAAGTAAGTGAAAAAATTACTGAGACATTAAGTGATACAAAATAAAGAGAAAGATTATGAGCGAAACAAGGAGAAAGTATGTGCATTGTTTAAAGAGATATAAATATAATAAGGGACATGTTACAGATTTAAAAAGAAAGAGAGAAAGAGGTGTGCGCGTGTGTGAGTGAGAGAGAGAGAGAGAGAGAGAGAGAGAGAGAGGAGTGAGTGAAAAAGAGATAAACGCGGAAAAAGAATGAAAAGACTATGAAGGAGAAGGATAGATTAAAAGAAAAGAAAAAGGCAGACTGCCATAAAGATGCCTAAAAGGGGAAAGAAAGAGAGAAAGAAAGCATGAGAGAGATAAAATAAAGAGAAATAGAAGAAGAAAGAGAAAAGCAGAAAGAAAGAAAAATAAATAAAAATGAAGGGTGAAAAAGAAAATACAGTATATTTCCGCGTATAAGGCTACCTTTAGATAAGACAAAGTCCCAAAATACAGTGTAACCCGGATATAAGAGAGTTGTCGGGACCAGAGAAGAACTCTCTTATATCCGGGTTTTCTCTTATATCCTGGTTTAGTCTATTTTGTTTTGGTAAGTATGGCTCTAATTTGGGACCAGATAAAATCTCTCTTATATCCGGGTTTCTCTTATATCCGGGTATCTTATATCGGGGTTACACTGTATAGCAAATTTTCATTAATTTATCCTATACCTGTAGTATAAAATGACTGCTTATTGATTATATGAAGATGATGTCACTGGAATGTTGTTTGAAATTCAAAATAAATGAAATAACAAAACCGATTCTATATCATGTTTCTCCTACACATGTCCCCTAAAAAGGGAAACTATTGTTTTATTGACGTTTCATCAAGTGATCTCTTGCAAAAACTTATTCTTCTTTCTCTTCTTTTCCTATATCTAAACAGTTATAAACAGCCTGGTATACTAATGGCCATTTACTTATACTCCATCGACAACTAGAAAATACCACTAATAATAATACGATAATATACGATAATAGTACATTTCACTTTCAACATCCGTAAAACGATTTTTATGTGAAAATAAAGATTTTATGTAATCCTAAATTATGTTATTGTTCAACACCAAAATGATAATGAATTTTTAATGAGAAATGAAGATTATGTTATCCTAAATGTTATTACTGGTGTAATTAACACTACCATGATGATTATTGAAAGTTTAGCGAAAGATAAAGGTTGCTGTAAACGTAATCGTAACTCGATGTTTACATTTTCTCAGCTGAGCTTGCATGGATACAAGTTGATTTCATTGATATGAAATTATTATTCGAATAGGCAATTTATTATGAAGTTATGCCAGTAATATATGAAGTAGAAATAGTTTTATTACTTTTATTATCAGTTTATTTGATAATGTGAATACACACACATGATTCTCTATTAATATATCCACAAGGCATACTTTTACCCGATCGTATTAACAAACTAAATAACGTCGACCCTCGCAAAAATTACCTTTGAATCTGAATATAACAATATATTTCTAGATATCATATTGCACAGGAATGATAACGAACTTCAAAAGGTTTACAGAAAAACTGCCAACAAAAATAAACTGGACAATTTTTATTCCCACCATTGTAACAAGATCAAATCGGGGATAATTATAGGATTCTATTTAAGAGCACTAAGAATCTTCAGCCTCCAATACTTACCTTACTACTAGAAGAAATATACATAGAAAATGCATTCATAAGGCTTCAATATCCTTATTATTTCATCCATAATGCCAAGAAAAAGCCATATTGAATATACAACCGCAAAAAATAACAATAATAAACTCGATAAGTACAGATACGTAATACTAACTGCTAACACCATAACAGCTACTATCCAAAATAATCTCTTCAATCTAAACAATGTCAAAATAATTACAACTACATCCAAAACTATTGCAGATATGATCAAAACCAAAAATACCCATAACAATAATAATTCTGAAGCAGGTATATATAAAATAAATTGTCAGAAATGTCCCATACATTGGCGAAAACTGGAAAAAAATTGAAAAACGTATCTATGAACACAAAAAGGGCCTTATACGCAACAACTTATCAAATGCATTAATTATACATAGAAATAACTTCAACAACAACTTTGATCTAAAAAATGCCACTTATTAAAAGAGTAACTTACTTAGAAAGAAAATTCTTCAGAGTGTCTCTATCGAATCTTATAAAAATATAAATCTGAGTCCCGGATTTTTACAATATCTCCATTCCTGAAGGTATTATTACTTACCCAAACCAAGATACATCACCTCAAAAATAGAAAAAAATTAAAAGAAAACGGTGAAATCCATAATCTCGTCTTATCCAAAATGTATAATACAGAAATTAATCCCAAATCAAAATAATTGAAATACTAATTTGCATGAAAAATTTAAAACTGACTTTCGTTTATTTCGTGTCCTCCATAACTCGCTTGAGTTTTCACCTAATCTGATGAATATTTATGAGCGTTCCTATAACTAAAAAAATTGGGGGACTAATAACTATTTTACTCTTGTACATAAACACTTGTTAAAATCCTAGCATTTGCCCTAATAAAGACCATCAGAAGACGAAACGCGACAGGTAAGGTAATTTTTTCTTTTGTCTTTATTCATTTGTCTTTTTACAAATATACTTTATCTAATATATATATATATGGCCATCCACTGACAGACTGTTTCGCAGCTCATCAGTGTGGTTGGACATCCAATTGCCTCAAGCCGGGATCGAAACCCGAATGATTTGGGATGAAGGTGAATTTAGATGTATTTATTTTTAGACAAACACGCCAGTGACCGGAGAACTCGATTCGTCTTAACGAAGAGTCTTGCATCAGCAACAGTAATAGTTACTGTTTACAAATTTACTTTTCTCCTAGAAGAGCTCGACCGAAATAATTTTTTCAGGACCATGTATGTATATTGACCCCCCCACGAGCGCGTGGTGTGTGTGTGTGTGTGCGTTTAAATTAAATTATATCTGAATGTTTAAATTTTTTATTTACAATAGTCCCTTTGAAGCATGTCTTTGCTGCAATAAACTGTTCATTGTCAACAATATTTATAAATGTTGCTGGTAGCTATTTGCATATGTGAGAGTATTCTGCATGTCTTACCAGATGTATATATGGCCAGCTACATAGCAACGTGCATTTTTGAGCGTTAGTCTCCATCAGGACCTTTCATGTCTGTGATGTTACATAAATCCCTCCAGCAAGGAATAAGTAGATCCCCCAACCCACGGCTGAGGCCAAGACATCAATACAAAAATGCCTCTCTGAAGGCGACAGCCAAGTCTAAGTGGTTTCAACGAAGGCGGTCACACACTTTGATTGAACAGTAATCTGTATTTTGCTATTCCCATGTACTGTTTAGTTATCTATCTATCTATCTATCTATCTATCTATCTATCTATCTATCTATCTATCTATCTAAGGAGGTGCGGGTGGTGCAGTGAATAGAGGCTCGTAAAGAGAAATTGAACAGCTGAGTTCGAATTCCTGTTGCGCTCATTATATTCATTTATGCACAAATACCACTGAGAAAGGTATGAATTCATATTTTCCCCTCAGCTATGAGTTAAAAAAGAAGTTAATGCAATATTAATTCGCGAAAAAAAAAAAAGAATTATTCCTACAATCTAAAATATATATCGGCTTTAAATAACCCACATAGGGTTGATATATCACAAAAATCCTCCAAAACAAATTACTATCTGCCAAGCAAACACAGGACGTTCTTGAAACGTTGAAATCAACTATTTTCTGGTCCCAAACTGAACAGTCATCCGAAAAAAGAAAGCAAAAGATTAAGAAGGAAAGAAAAGGAATGTTGAAAAAGAATAGAATGAAATAAAGAAAGGAAGAAAAAAGAAAGAAAAATTGAAAAAGTAAAGGAGGTTCTTGACAAAATTCAAAGAAGGATCTGCAATGTAATCGATCCTGACTTGGCATCTCGACTTCAGTCATTTTTCTCACAGATGCGATGCACCTTCCTACTGTCTTTTCTATAAACGTTTTCAGGGCAATTGCTCTGACAAGTTCTTTTCCATGATGCCCTGACTACAAAATTTAAGCGTGCCACTAGATTGGCATCAAGGTCCCACCTTTTTACTGCTGAAATAGTTAAATGTAAGCGCTACTTCTACTCCAACAGTTTCTTTTCTCGCACTTCCCGCATGTGTTTACTTGCCTCCCTGAAAACTGCAGTTTTCAAAATTTAAATGCAACGTCAATCGTCATCTTCTGTCTTCTTGAATCTCTTTCCTCAATCCCTTCTATTTACAGTCTTTTCCCTCATTTTCGCTCTCTGCTTGCTTGGAGAGAACTGATTAAAAAGAAAGAAAGAAAGAAAAAAGTAGAAACAGAAAAAAGAAAGAAAATGAAGACGGGAAGGTAAAAGAGAAATGACCGAAAGAAAACAATAGAGTAAAAAAGTGTACGATAGAAGAAGAAAAAAGGAAAATGGAGAAAAAAAAGAGGAGGGAATAGGAGGAATAAAAAGGAAAATAATAAAAAGAGTATTAAAGGAAAGAACGAAAGAAAGAAATTGAGAAATCAAGGCAGGAAAGAAGAAAAAGAAAAGAAAAGAAAAGAAAAGAATTCATAAAAGAAAAATACCAACACAAGGTAGAAAAGAAAAAAAAAGTTGCCACAATATGGCTAAATAAATAACGCAACACTGACCTATCAAAACTCCAATCATTAAGGAACGCTATATAGTAATTTTAACAATAATTTTCTTTCTCCAGCCACAGGAGAGCGAAGAAGCTCTTAAATACATATATACTCGAGAATGCAGGTTTTAATCTGAAATTCATTTCACAGCTTTTGCACTTTTTTCTTTTTTTATTTGATGACTTGGAAAAATAACGTTGACCGATCAGTTCCTTTGTGGCCTGGCCTTGCCCGAACAGGTGGTAATAGAAGTGACGATTAACGAGTCGATTGATTTCGTTGACTTTTCTGTATATTTGTCAGGTGAGATATCGTCAAAAATGATAGGAGGCTGATAACCTTAACTTGAGCGAATGGCTTGGACGATCGATTAGGCCATTTTATCATAATGTAAAAGCAATTCAAACAATTATTGAAACAATTTCTGGTAGACGAGTGCGTACACGTATACTTATATAAATAAAATCCCATTATGTCTATGTGTTCTTGCCTATATTGCAGAATATATTACATATATAGGTATTTACTAAACTTGGCAAAGTCTGGCAAAATATCTATCACATTATGTGGCCATCTAATGATCGTCGAAATAATTAAACTTGAGTTTTAAATTGGTCTAAAAACGAATTTGTAATTATGCTACAGTAGGTACTCAGCATTTATTAAACTTTTAGTATGATTCAAGACACCTGATAATTCCGCCACTGAGGTTTCTTCTTGAGTCAAAGCCGGCATGGGCGCTTTCAACCCTTCTCGGAATTACCAGGTGAAACGACAATCCTCTCCCTGGTTCACACCAGCAGGATCTATCTTTGGCCCTACACTGTCCCTGACCTTTATTAATGACCTTCCCGATGTCATTAGCTCCCAAGTAGGCATCTACGTGGACGACGCTACTATTTATTCTTATCTCAGTAGTAAATCTAGTATCGTTGATAAAACTAACATGGCCCCTGATCTTGAAAAGGAGCTTCAATTTGTGGTTGACTGGGACAGTAAATGGCTTGTAAACTTTAATGCCTCCAAAACGAAACTACTCTCCTTTACCCACTACAGAGAACTCTCCCTGCCTCCCATCAGATTGGCTGATTCCCAACTCCTCGAGAGCGCCTCCTTACGCCTACTTGGTCTCACGCTGTCCGCTGACATGAGGTGGAAAAAATACATTGAATCTATAGCTTCATCTACCGCAAGGAAAGTTGTTCTCTATATCGTGCCAGAAAGTTTTTTTCTCATCTGTGTCCATCCTTTAAATCTATAAATCAACCACCCAATTGTTGTTCATGATGACGGTCGTCTTTGAGTATAGAATCCAGAGGTTAGTAGTGAATATTTCGAAGACAGTAGGGAAGCGTAGTTCAGGCTAGCAGTGTATATTCCGGTAAAGTAGCAGAGCGTAGTTCTTCCTTCTGTTCCTCTTCGCCTGACAAGCTGGCACTGGATATTCGGATAGAGTAAACAAAATGGCCGCCTTTATACACGACGGATTGAATATTCTACGTCTTCTGATTGGTTAACCTTCTATTGGTGGACTATAAAGTGAGTCAGGTCATTTGGACTAGCACAGTAGTAGATACATATACACAAAAACTGCAACACCCCCTCATTTTGGGGTATATTATGAAATCTTCTTTCAAAATATTAGTAAAGTCAATATTCATATGAAACAAATATTTTAGTATTTAGAATTTTTAAAAAACAAAAACAAAAAACAAACTAATATCCACAAAAATTAATAATATCATTTTGTCCACAGTTAAGTACTTCGGGTTAATAAACATTAACAACAATATAAATTTGGGTTGTGAGCACAACAAAAAAAAAGTGGAAAAAATTGTTATTTTACCCATAGCGGGGACCCATAAAACAGTCACTATCACTCCAGGTCAGAGTTATCATGAGGGTCATTAAAAAGTGAAAAAATTGTTATTTTACCCATAGCTGGGACCCATTAAAACAGTCACTATCACTCTGGGTCAGAGTGATCTTGAGGGTCATTAGGAGGAGGATTGGGCTGAAAGTAGGACTATTTACCTTTATACCCCGAAACTAAGGACTCACGTTCATACCAAAAACTGACGTTTCTTAAGACAATAACTAATGGATGCAGTTTTACGTCCCACCCAGGACTAATAAGGACCTAAGAGGGACTTAATGGATGCAGTTTTACGTCTTCAAAACCTTCTGGCGGTTCTATGTATATTTCATAGTCGATGGCAGCATTCAAATAAGCTCCTTTAACATCCATATGGTGTATATCCATACCATAATGTGCGGCCATTTGCATCCAAATTCTAATTGTTGTCATGTTTGTTGTTGGACTGAATGCTTCTACATAATCTTCCCCGTATATCTGCGAAAATCCTTTAGCTATAAAACGAACCTTGTACACTGGCGATCCATCCTCAGTTCGCTTTACAGTATAAACCCAACGGCTGCCGATAATATTTTTATCGTCCGGGGCCTTTTTCAATTCAAAAGTGTCGTTTGTTACTAAAGATTTTATTTCTTTTTGCATGGCAGCTATCCACCGTTTGGAATTGACAGAATGCATGGCTTCATGATAGTTCTTTGGGATACATTGTACCGAATAGCAACAGTCAATGTCACAGATATTACATTGACCCATTCCAAAATAGTCTAGCTTTCTTCTATTTCTGGTCGGATAACGCGGAATTTGTCCCCCCTCATCAGTTGTATTTTCTTTTAACTCAAGTTTTGCGACTGATTTTTCCCCGTCTACATCATCTGGTATAACACCTTCCGCTGATTGTGGATTTTGAACGGGTTTTCTACTTATAGGCCCATAATTAGGCCATACTAGTTCGTGTTGGACCAGCTCCTCACAGTTAATGTTCTTTTCTTCGGGTTCCTCCCCTGGCTCAAAGGAATCTGTAAATCTGACGCATCTGATCTTCCTTATCATTTTAGTTTGTGGGAAATAAATCATATAGGCTGGACCTTTCTTGTCATACCCAATAAATATGCCCCTTTTACTTTTTGGATCTATTTTTGCCCTGTGGTCGACATATGTATAGCAAATTGTACCAAAAATATGCATACCACTTACATTGGGTTTATAGTTCGTATAAGCTTCGTAAGGGGTCTTTTTTAATGTTACTATTATAGCAACAGTTTCTTATATATACGGCTGTATTTAATGCATAAACCCACTGATTTTTGGGTAACTTAGATTCTATTAGCAAACATCTAGCCATTTCAAAAAGCGTCCTCCAACTACGTTCCGCGACTCCGTTCTGATGTGGTGAATAAGGACAAGTTTTCTCATGTTTAATGCTTTCATTTATTAGGAGGTTTTCGTAAGCATCAGAAGTAAATTCTCCACCATTATCTGTCCTAATTATTTTTACTTTTCCATACAGGGAGATATCGGATAAATAGATTTTTGTAGCTTGTAGGGTATCAGATTTGTTTTTCAGAAAATATATCATAATAAGTCCTGAATATTCATCAACAAAGTTTAATACATATGAATAGGTGTTTATACCCATTGGTGAAATTGGACCCGCTAAGTCGCAATAAATTCTGAACAAGATATCTCTTGATTTGGGGATCTGACCCCTATTTCTATATTTCGTCATTTTCCCTTTAATACACGTGTCACAATATTGTAAGCCCTTTGGAAGTGTAATTTTCATTCCAGTGACGTGTTCTTGCAATCTTTTAACATCCGAATTATTACAGTGGCCTAATATTTTATGCCAAGTCCTTAAGTCGTGTATGGCTGTCTTCACAGACTTAATACTTTTCAAATAATACAAACGTCCATTTTGTTGTATATTAAATTCAGTTCCGTCTGGATATATTAACTTTGAATTGTCTCGGTGAAAATTGACTTTAACACCAGTTCTAACAGCAGACTGAACCGAAAAAATATTTTGTTTAAATTTAGGAATATATAAAGCCCTTTTTAATAAACATTTACAAATATTTCATTTAGTATCTCGTAAATAAATACAGGCATCGCCTCTTTTTAAAACTAAATTATTAGCTCTGGTCGCGTCAGCTAACTCGATAAAATGTGAATCGGGTTCAAAATCGGGCTCAAAATTAATAAATTTTGTTTCATCTGTAATTATTAGGTTGGTGCAAAAATAATGACGTAATAATGTCTTTTTCTGACGTAAAAATACGTCAAAAAACGACATTATTACGTCATTATTTTTGCACCAACCTAATACATGATTTGTCGCAACCGTATCGACTAGGTAAGAATTATAACTATTGGCTACAGTATCCAATCCAAACGAAAAAGCATATGTTCGCCCATTCGAAAAAGTTTTTACATTTTTACAAAAATCATTCCTTGTATAAAATTGACATTTTGCACGTACATGGCCGGCTTTACCACAACGAAAACAAACGATATTTTTTTTTCTATTATTATTATTGGCCCAGTTCTTGTAATAATTGTTTTTAAACCCCTTATTTTTAATATCATAATTCCTAGTCTGATAGGTTTGAGGGACTGGTTTTCCTGAATTTTTAAATGACGTTCTCAATTGCAATACGTTACACATTTTTTCAGTTTCTTCATAACTACGTAACGCAATTTTAAACTCGGTGAAAGTTTATTTTTTATCTTTTTGAGTTATGACTGTCGTGAATGGTTTGAATGTCGGTGGTAAACCCTTTAAGACCATGGCTATTAGCAGCCCATCTGAGATAGTCTCACCTGCAATTTTTAAGGCATTTGTGGCATTCTCAGCTCGTATAATATAATCTGTTACAGATTCATTTTCTCGTCTCTTTAACGCGGTTAGTTCAGTATATAAAGCAATAATTTCAGGCTTATCTTTTGACAAGTAGTCTTCACGCAAAATTTGTAGAGCTCGCCGTCCATTGTCCTTGGCTTCTCATTATCAAAGACAAACTCCTGTCATCCAGGAATTGTATTAATTCAGCGAACACGGTTGCATTTTTTTCCATAAAATCATCATCACCTTTCTGGTCCTCTTCGCAAAGGATGATGTCATGGAGTTTTTGTATTCTAAGGTAGCCTAAGAATTTCGTTTCCCACAATTCATATCTCGATTCATTCCCGTCAAAATATAGTCGTAGTCTGGGCTCATAACCAATGTTGTTCATGATGACGGTCATCTTTGAGTATAGAATCCAGAGGTTAGCAGTGAATATTTCGAAGACAGTAGGGAAGCGTAGTTCAGGTTAGCAGTGGATATCCCGGTAAAGTAGCAGAGCGTAGTTCTTCCTTCTGTTCCTCTTCGCCTGACAAGCTGGCACTGGATATTCGGATAGAGTAAACAAAATGGCCGCCTTTATACACGACGGATTGAATATTCTACGTCTTCTGATTGGTTAACCTTCTATTGGTGGACTATAAAGTGAGTCAGGTCATTTGGGATAGCTCAGTAGTAGATACATATACACAAAAAACAAAACATATACACAAAAAACTGCAACACCAATATGGAATATTGTTGTCATATATGGCTGGTACCCCCGTTGTACGTCTTGAGGTCCTCGACAAAATCCAGAGACGAATATGCAATGCAATAGGCCCTTATCTGGCATCTCGTCAACAGTCACTTTCACAAAGACGTGCCGTGGCTTCCCTTTGTCTTTTCTACAAGTATTTTCATGGCAACTGCTTCAACGAGCTACTTTCACTGGTTACATAAATTTAAGCGACTTACTAAGACGGAATCTCGGTCCCACCCTTTCACTGTCGAACCGGTTAAATGTAACCATCTATTCTACTCAAACCGCTTTTTCTCTCGCACTTCCCGTCTGTGGAACTTCCTCTTGCTTGCTTCCCTGATTACTATAATCTTCAAATTCAAGTGTAATGTCAATCGACATCTTCTGATACCTTGATCTTGTCCTTCGTCTTCCTCTGTATCTTTTTCCGCAAACACGCTTCCTTAATCTTGTTCTCAATCCGCTGTAACCCATTGCGTGCTAGTGGCATTTCTGCCTTGCTTGGGGTGAATTGCTTAACAAAAAAAAAAAAAAAAAGAAAAAAAAAAAGAAAAAAAGGCCGCTGTAGCACACACGGACCACTATTTCCGGCTATACCATCGTGACAGCTCTCGTCACAGCAGGCACCTATTCGTTACTGCTCGTAATAAATATAAGCGAGTCCTGTTTGCTGAGAGACTTTGGCTCCCGTCATTACTAGCGGCTCTGTAATAGGGTATTAAATAAGTGTATTCCTCCTCTCACAATTTAATGTGCTAACACCCTTTGTTAAAAGCTTTTCCAGTAAATTTTCCTTAAACCCTACTGTTCACTCATCTGGAGTATTCATGTCTAACTTCTCACTAAGAACTGAGGCTCTGTTGAATGATATGCATATAACCCCTTCTATAGTTTCTGCTATCATCTCTAACTAAAACATGTGGAACCCGATGGTATCGCTGTAATAGTCATTAAGTGTGCTTCCTTTTGTTTTTAAATAGATAAAATATCAACTAGTGGGGCGCCCATTGAGAATTGAATTCATTTAGCTTGGGAATTGGATTGGTCGGTGAGAGGAATTTTTTTTATTAACGATAGCTTTACAGTAGGAACTCTGCATTTATTAAACTTTTAGTACGGCTCAAAACCGCCAACTAGTGGAACACATAGTGAGGATCAATTTCATTAAACCTGTGAATTAGATTGGTTGGTGAGAGGAGTTTATTTACAACGAAAGAGGATGATAAAGCTTTTGAAGTTAGCGTGGAAAGTTATGTATTAGGTTGGTGCAAAAATAATATCGTTTTTTGACGTATTTTTTAACATAAAAAACGTCATTATTTTTGCACCAACCTAATAATATGGTAACTATCTAGTGATTAGCCTTATTCTAGCCAATCAACGTATCAGTTTGTCCACAGAGCAAGCATGACAAGGCAAGCTTCGGATTACACTATTTACATTATTCGGACTATTGTCCTCATCTTTGTTGCCAGATTTATCACAACGTTTCGGCCGTTGTAAGTTGTTAAGGAGACTGAGTGAGCTGGCTAATGTGATGTTTTGTCAAAATTTCTGTACAAGACTTGAAGAATCTATTTTCTTGTTCATTGTGAATGTGATAGTCATAGTACATTCGTTTCCTTCTTCTTTATCTCTATTTTATTCTTACATCCTCCTGCCATCAGTAAACTGACACCTACATTTTACCCCATTTATCTAAACTATAATTTTGGAAAGTGAGCATTTCATTGAAATATGTTGGAAAATGTCTAGGTTTCCATCGGAAATCAAGAAAGCGTGAACTTTTATGTAAAATGGTAACAGTATATGGAAAAAAAGATGCCAGTTTAAAACTATATTCTGCTGGCGTCTGCTTAAACTGACACCTATGTTTTTCCAGATATCTAAAATATAATTATAAACTATATTGTTATAAACTTTTCATTTGAAATTAAGAAAATATGAAATTAAAGTAACAAATGGTCATAATATACGAAAAAAAGAAAAGAAAAAGAACGCTTTAATTTAAACTGACGCCAGAAGGATATGAGGTAACATATGGATAAACATGTCATAGCCTAAATAAAATTAACTGGTAAAAAGAAAAGCAGAAAAAATAACAGCAAATGTAAAATTTAGTACAAGGAAGATAAAGAATTAAAATAAAACGTGCATGGCCAAGACTGGCATGAAAGAGAGACGTTGATCGACTAGCATAGGCTACTCACTGGACATTTACCATATCACATAACAGTTTCGCTTTCTACGTCAACTTCAAAAGCTTTATTATCTTCTTTCGCCGTCAGCTTTTCTCTAGGTGAGACATAGATTTTTTTTTCTAGAAAACATGCACTGCTAAAACAGATGTCCTTCCCATCAAACGCGAAGAACAGTTGAGAAAACAACGAAGAACGCAGTTAGCTGTACAAGAATATCTTCCGCCCAAGAGATGAAACAAAAAAGGAAACCAATCACGTTGTTCGTCTTTCATAAATTGGTAGAGATATTAACCAAATAAGAAGGTCGGCTGAAAAGTTCATAGGTTCACCAAGATACTCTCAGGAAATGTGTCTAAATGAAATTTATTTTTCAACATAGTCCTCTTGTCGATTCACAAACTACTTCTATCATTGTTGCAGGGCTTGGATCCCACTGGTGAAGAAGCTTTCATCCTGTTGGTCGAAAAAGTGTACATAATCACTTCGATACTGGCTACAGTCACACACAACAGCCATTGAAACCAAGAACTTGTGTGCTCGAGCATTGCCCTGATGAAGCAAGATCCCTTTTGTTAGTTTTCCTGGGCATTTGATCTTGGTAATCTTTTGTAACTGCCTCAGCAAGTTGGCATAGTACTCTCCATTGATAGTGTAGCCCTTTTAAAGATAGTCAATAAATACGATGCCTTTGCATCCCTCTAAAACTGAGGCCATCATATCCCTTGCAGATGAAACGACCTTGTCCTTCTTTATTGAACATTTAGGCCGGTAAATGTAATTAATACTATTTAATTAAAAACAGGGCATTTACTTAAATAAATTGTATCTATAAAGATAATGAAGAGAAAATGTATTAAATAATTTAATTTTAATTTAATCCACTTCATTTACATATATATTGTTGTTGCATACCTGTGAACGATAATGGGTATGTCCCCATTCACATAAATACAGTAGTAAATACTGTATGTTGGTCTGCAGTTCGAGATTCGTCTCCAGCTGTGCTGGTCAAACTCTCTGCCAGAAGGCAGAGGATCCCCAGACAAGGCTATGTCGAAGGGCAGAGTTTCGTCTCGGGAAACAGCTACACGACCCGGTTTTATACGGCATCTAGGGGGAATTTTTGATCGAGTCTACGGGCTCAGATACCCCACATTAAATTCGTTATTATGCCACATCTGACTGCGTGGAGCGATTGGTAAATATCCTGCAGTTGGAGATTCGTTTCCAGTTGTGCTGGTCAAACTCTCTGCCTCCGGACAGAGAGGATTCCCAGACGAGGCTACGAAGGGCAGGGTCTCCTCTCGGGAAACAGCTACCCGACCCTTGTGCCACGTCTGACCGCGTGGGGCGGTTGCTAGATATCCTGCAGTTGGAGATTCATTATGGAATTCACTTGAATGACTTCTAGCAGTTGACTACTTTTTCTACGAGCCGCTGGCAAATCTTATATGTGTTGTTCTGGTCCTAAGTATTATCATTCATTACCAACCTTCGTTTGATTATTCTATTCAATAACTTTCCCAAGGTTACAACAATATCTATCTTCACAAGGCTATTATTTCGTTTTCTTATTTAGTTTGGTGGTATCTTAAGTATTATACATATAACGACAAAAGCACAAAAGGAAAGGCTTACCAACTCGTATCGTCATCTGTGTGGAAAATTTAACGACCTCACATGAAAGGTCGTGGCTTGATGAACAAAGAGAGAAACAACTGAACATTGTAAAATTTTCTTCATATAAGGAACACAATACATAACATGAAAGAGAATAGATAAAAAAATGGCTAAAAACATATTTTCCCTTAGTCGTTACTATCAATGCTTCGGGTGACGAAATCCAATGATATCTCTTCGAAATAGATGATACTTATTTGACTGGTGTTTCTTGTTTTGCTGTATTATGTCTTCGCGTTATTCAGGTCAGCATTCCTGTTCAGTATGGTCTGGAGACAAGTCTCATCGCACCATATTCATCTTGGCGTTTCCAGTCTGAGTAATCTGAAACACGTCCATTCGCTGCGTTTTGAATTGGTCGTCTCTTAGTTTCGCGCCCTATTTCGTGTTTGGTCCACTATCACTTTATAATGGACTCTTCCATCTTTATCAGCAGGAGCTACCCTTCAAAGGGAGATGGCCCATATTTGAATACTCTCCCAACACACGGAACAACATGAAATTCAGTGTTCGATCGCATGTTGCTAGTAATACAGTTCATATGATCATAATACAGTTCTTCTTTATTATGCAATAATCGTTTCAATAAATATTTCTTTATTAATAGAATTTTTGTTATATAAACAGATCAATTCTTTATTAATAGAAAGGCATTTTTCTTACTTCAACAGACCAAACAAATAAAAGAGAAATCGATAACCGCAACCTGCAAGTGTGAATATGGTAATTAGTGTTTACTTGACTATCAACTTTTTAGAGTTATTCAATAAAAATAACTTTTTAGAGTTATTCAATAAGAATATCTTGAAATATGACAATCTTTGATATATCACTATTGATATCTTCCGGCATTATTATGTCCGATTATTAGTGTCTACATGTATGAGTGTTCACGTTTTGTTATTGTAAATTTGTTAATTCAATTCGAATTGTGCCTTTTTCGTGGTTAGCAATGGATTCTTAGCTTATGTGTTTTCATGTGTATTATTACATTTATTGCTTAATAAAATGTTATTTTCTACTCTTGTTAAAGTATTTCAAGTATTATAGTTCTCCACCGGTATTAGGCGAACAAGTTTACCGCGGTACCCGAAATACCGCGGAGGTGTGTGTGTGTGTGTGGGGGGGTGGACCCCCAAGATTTTGCTCTCGTACCCTCAATGTCACTCACTTTTTTATTTATTTATTTATTTATTTTTTTTAGAAATTCCACCTTATTTTACCAATTTCTGGGTCATCTTCTTCACGATAGACAGAACAAACAGCAATCGTCAGATGGGTCCTAATTTCTTTTAATAATTACACTCCTTTTTCACACGTTTTACCTTGATTTTGATGATCAAACAGCCCAAATTTTGCGGAATTTTAACACCTTGGCGGTTTCATAAATCCAATTGTATTGGGAATAATTACACATGATTATTTTATTTTTTTTTTTGAGGACGGTTAATTATTTTTTTTTGAGGACGGTTAAAATTTATTGTATAAAAAATGCTGTAAAACTCTGAGATAAATTGAAATTTCGAGGAATTTGTTTTTAAAGCCCCGCGCTAAGTATGTAATAAAAATTTCCCGAATAGTTATATTTACGGGTAAATTTACATGCTTAAATAACAAATAAATTTTGATAAAATCTACCTTTTTGGACAATAAAATAAAGTTCAGACTCATTCGCGGCAGCCATTACTGGCGTTGTTTGCATATATTTATTTTTTTAGGTTCTTTCGGGGTCGTTATCTACGGTCTATATCATGAAATAGGGCAAATAGGGCAAATAGGGCCTAAAAATCAGGTCGGTGTTCAATCTCCTATTATCATCCTCACAGCTACTGCGATCCATTTGCAGCATGGGTCGGCCATCTTGGACACCAAGGCCCGCGTTATAGTGGTAGACTACTGTAGTTATACCAATTAAAAGATGAGATCGCTAATTTTCTTTTCATTTGTATTTATTTTCATGACACTGCATTTTATTATTTATATGTTGTATAGTTTAATGGTGAAGCTGCCACTTATGTTTTATAAGTGTGCGCATAATAAGAAAAGGTTTGGTTTGGTTTGGTTTACGGCATATCAACCTCATTGGGTTATTTCATGCTGACAAATTTTTATTGCTGGTAATGTTTTTCTTCAAAAATCTATTTCTGGGAATATTTTTCCTTGAAGAAATCTAGAGCTGGTCATATTTTTTCCAAAGAATGTATAGCTGTTTGTATTGTTGACATTTTTTTAAAAGTATTGCTGATAATAATTTTTCCTTCAAAAATTTTTACTAGTAATAATTTTTTTTATTACAATGTATTTATGGTATTAAAACCTATTTTTACACAAGTTTGGGTGTTAACTGTTTGCCCATAGCTGGGACTCTAAAAGGTGCTACCACCCGGGATCAGGGTGGACCTGGGAACACCAGCAATTAAGAGTTGGCTCCACGCTCCTCAAAAGCTCTTGATCAGAGGCCTTGTTGCTGGATGTAAGTTATCGTCTTACCCAGGACGCGGATGTAGTTTATCGTCTTATCCAGGACGCGGATGTAGTTTATATTCTTACCCAGGACGCGGATGTAGTTTATCGTCATACCCAGGACGGTAATAAGAAAAGGATAATTTATGGTTTCACTTGAACCATATAATCTTCTTATAGTAGCCTGTCATCATGAGGTGGATCAAGTATTCAAGTTTGAAGTGAACTTTGGCTGGTATTTCTTTTGGGAAGTGTTTTCTTCAACCGGAATTATTATTTTGGCTATGTCTTGTTGATATTTTTCATACATCTTCCGGGATGATTTCTTTAAAGTATTGGTAAACTTCAGTCGTGACGATAATTACAGCACGGTCAAGTAGTTCTGTCTTGAATTCTCAAATGGATTGCATATAAACAGTTAAATGTCTTATCAAAGATAATCCTATCAGGTGCTACCGCTCCTGTGATTAATGGCAATCAAGGGCTGACTCCACTCTCATCAAGTCCGGCGAGCGGGCCTCGTCACTGGATTTAGTTTAAAGTCTTAACCAGGACAGTATTCGTATGTGAATAGATACAGTTTAAAGTCTTACCCAGGACGGAACTGGACAGGACTTTGTAGATGAATTCCAGATAGAATCTTGGGTTCGAATTTACTGAAGAACAGGAAAAATGTCTTTTATTGATAATACCGGTTGAGTTTTCCCTCTTTGAACCGTAGATCTTGCATTATTTCAAGTGATCATTTGCATTTAGTGAATATGTAGTATTTTGAATTTAATACTTGTGTTCTTGAAGTAAACTGTTTTAAATCTTGTACCCATTCAAGCGATATTTTACGTGCATGATAGCACTTATTTAAATCTTTATTCCCCTCTAATTATCATTATCATGGATACAATTTAATGTTTTGATTATGAACAAATTTATCCCAGATAAAATTGGTCAGGATCTGACATTCAGTCATATGTAGGGCCAAATTGGCCAGGATTGGGATGTCTAATTATTGGCCAGAAAGTGACCAAGAAATGGATGCAGTTTAAAGTCCTACCCAAAAAGTAAATTGATGTATGAATAGACATGGATGCAGGTGAGGGGGCACGGTGGAGTAATGGATAGCGGCTTGGATTGAGGAATCGGAGAGCCGTGTTCGAATTCCAGTCGAATCTATTACATTCACTTACGTGCTAAAACCCTTGGGAAAAGTATGAATCCTCTTCTCCCTCCAGCTATGGGTAAATAGCAGGACAGACTGGGTTCTATAGCCTTGGATAGCAACTAGTCTATTAGAAGCAAAACTCTGAATTCAAAACCTGCGGAGGGTCGTTTGGGGACCTTGTGGCACATAGTGCACCAGGTCTCTGTAATCGGTCCTTCAAAAAGTGTGGATGTTCCTGCACGAAACCTTCACCACTATAATCAAATCTCATGTATATGCGGGTTGGGGATCGCTTGTGAATTCCAATATTGAAACTCCAATATTGGAGCCGGCTCAACCCACCTCGGGTGAATGCCGTTACAAGGACAAGGAGGAGGATGCAGTTGAAAGTCTTATCCAGGACTGGGTTATATGAATCAAAATGGCTGGACGGACTAAAGGAAGGATGGAGTTCAATGTCCTTACCCAGGAATAAATATATGACCATTAAATAGCCAGATGCAGTTTAAAATCTTACCCAGGACTAGACTGATTCTTATTTGCCAAGGAAAGTTCCACATGTTGCACAGATGTTTCATATTAAGATTAGCACAAAATACATCTTCTAATGCTATGCGTACGGAATGTACATTTTCACAGAAATTTCAATCATTCTGCCAAGTTTTCAGAATGGTTTGGCTTTTACAGGAATTTTGATTAATATTATAACGTCCACTTGTATTTTATTATTAAAATTCATGTCATGTAGTTCTTTGCGACTTTCACTTAAATCCAAGAGATATTCTTCATTCTATGATCCTTTGAAGTTAGTTAATAATACCCCCCCCCCTTCAGTGAGAGCATCTAATAACTGCTACCTGAAAGTAGGTATAATATCAGAAGATTCACCAGAATCAGTTTCCACAATTTTTTTTCCATTAACATTAAGATGTAAAAAGGCATTGGGTTTTAATGGTAACAGTTCAGTATATGACGTACTCCAATATGTCAGAGCTTTGGAGATTATAGCTTTCTTGTTTATCAGATTTGAAAACCGATCTGTGAGGAATCCAATTATATTTTGTAAAGTTTTCAGGGGAGAGGTTAGTTCTGTCTATAATCCTTTCGGTCTCTTGTTGCAGAAATATATTATTATAAGCAGTAGACATAATTTTTCATTCTAAAGAATGTATAGTTTTATCAAGATCTTTCAAGGCAACTTGAGGATTAGATGGCACAGATTTGATCTTGTTATAATTACTGATGTTTTTATCTTCATTGAAGGATAATGGACATTAATCCACAACAAGCATTTCCCCTATATTCTGTTGTACGTTAGATAATTCGAAGGCTTCGAGGAATATTTTAGGGTAAATGAACTTTGGTTCCAAAACAAATTCTCCTTGTTGCTCGGGATACGAAGAATGTCTAAAAAGTATAGTATGGTAGTTGTAGTGAAAGTTGGAAGCCTTAGGTCCCGCTGGGGTAACTTGATGTCTATATAGAAAATTGAATCTGTTCTCGAAAGGGACAATTCCATTCAGCCTTTTCCACGCCCAATCCATTCATACATTTAACTATTTTGATGTCTTCCAGATTTTGGAAAATGTCCACTCTCAGAATTCTTTGAATGTTTATTTGATTACTAAAAAATACTAATATATACTTTAACCGGGACAAATTCGTTATCATTGTCTGAAATAATCGAACTCGAATTGAATATCAAATTTATCGTCCAACAAAACTATAATGTTCTTCCTTTGCCTAAATTTATGCCTAAAGCAGCTTGGTCTAATTTTTTATTGGGTATATAAGTTTAAGGTATTTTTATTGGTATAAGTTTTTACTTGGTAATCACTAGGAGTTAGATTCCACTCAGGACATTTTAACTTTTTTTTTAAATATTCCTTTAGAGAAATATGACCGCTAGCTTTCTGTGTCCAATAAACAGTTTATAGAAACTTTCTTAGTGCTACAATATAATGTCCCTTCTAATACAGATAGTATTAAATAGCTTTCTTCATTTGTACTGGCGCCTACATGAGTAAAAAGAGATATTTCCTTTAAGATGATCTCATAATGGCGTTATGTGTCCGTTAGATAAACATTGTTTACAGAGAAGGAATAATTTATTTATTCTGAAGTCCAGGGAAATCTTGAGGCTTATGTCGGTTACAGAAATTCAAATATCTGTAACGAGTAGTACGGGACTCGAAGGTAGTATATTTTGTACACCCACAAAATTTATATGGCGCCCCATTAGAGCTAATGGCGAAATTCTGCAACGCTGCAACGTTATTTTCCTTTCATCAGAATTATTATTTTTAATATTCTTTTCATACACACAGAATGATTTCTTATTTTTCGTTAATGTGCAGATGTCTTCATTATAATTCTCAATCACATTTTTAAGGAAGGCTGAGTAATAGATAGCGGCTCTGGTTGAGGAATCGGAGAGCCGAGTTCGAATTCCAGTCGAATCTATTATATTCACTTACATGTTAATACCCTTGGGAAAGGTATGAATCCTCTTATTCTACCCCCAGCTGTGGGTAAATAGCATGACAGACCGGGTTACATAGCCTTGGATGGCAACTGGTCTACCGCAGAAAGAAATGGCAATCTACTGCGGGAAAGAAATCTGCCTCGTCAGTCATGTATCGAAAGATAATCGTCGCCTACGCATGGCACACAACTGAACTGCTACCTAGCATGTGATTGATTCCCCACCTTGAATTATGTGGTAGTGTGGTCAAAAGAAGTTAAGAACTCCCTTTTTGGGACGTAATTTCAGATTGGACGTTTCTTCCCTTTCACCGATGTCGGATTGCTTCAAGCCGTGATCGAAACCCGACCAATTTGGCATCAGTCAGAGATCCTATCCCTAGGCTATCATCGGACGGCAGAGAAAAAGGGAAATTTTAACGTTTTCTATACGAAATACGCCAGTGGC
The DNA here is from genome assembly GCA_963932145.1 of Acanthosepion lycidas. Taxonomy (NCBI): domain Eukaryota; kingdom Metazoa; phylum Mollusca; class Cephalopoda; order Sepiida; family Sepiidae; genus Acanthosepion; species Acanthosepion lycidas. Next base: position 3,770,483 of record OZ010610.1, on the reverse strand, counting down.
CCGGAGAGCTCAATTCTGTTGAAGAGCAATGCATTAATAGCAGTAGGAGCAACTGTTTTTAAAATTACCCTTTTCTCAAGAAAACTCAACCGGATTTCCCGAGAGCATATATTGTCATCCACAGACATACTGTTTCGCTTTATCACTGTTCTTCAGTGTGGCTAGACGTCCAAAACCGATCGAAACCCGACCGATTTGGGATCAGTTAGAGATCCTCTGTTTTATACTTCTTATTCTACCCTGTTCCTTTCGTTTTTAACCTTGTTTCTTCCATCTTGATTATTGTTCCCTACATTCCGTATATTCTTCTCTCTTTATCCAACCCTATTCCTTCTGTCTTTAATCGTATTCTCCTTCCACCTTGTTTATTGTCCCCTCCCTATTTGTAACGTCTTCTTCTTCTTCTTCTTCTTCTTCTTCTTCTTCTTCTTCTTCGTCTCCTTCTTCTTCTCCTTCTTCTTCTTCTTCTTCTTCTTCTTCTTCTTCTTCTTCTCTATTTTGCCCTTTCAACCTACTACTTTATTCCTTTCTTTTTGTTTATCGTTCCCGCCTTACTTTGTTTCTTCCATATTTTACCGTGTCAGCTTTTTATACCTGTCTCTCTTTTTGCATCTTGTCCCATTCTTTTTTTTATATTTTTTTTTTGATGGTGGTGGTGGTGGGGGCTTGTTTTCCTATTATTTATAGACAGGCACAATCATCTACGCACGTCTATTACGACGTCTATGCATTCGTGGTGAGAGAATGACTTCCTGGTAGCATGCTTTAAGGGCAAAAGTGGCATGCTGAAGGCCACCTACACCGATGCATAAAAGCATGCTTTTATCAAAAGTGATAGATAGAAATGAAATGCACACACACTCACACACACATACACACAGAGATAGATAGATAGATAGATAGATAGATAGACAGATAGAGAGAGAGAGAGAAAAGAGCAGAGATAGATTTTCCTTCTTTTTCTTTCTCTAATTTTTCTTAACATCTTTTCTTTACTTATCACTTTCTCTATCTTTCTCTCGCTTTTTTCTGACGTATGTCTTTGTCTTTCTTTCTCTATCCCACTCAATCAAACCCAGTGCTTCTCATTACTATCTTTATTTGAGATTAATTTCTTTTTCTTGTTTCCTTCCTCACTCTCCTTCTTTACTCAGTCTCTTTCACCTTTTCCTTTCTTTTACACTTTTTCAACTCCTCTTTCACTCATCATGTCAACTTTTTCGCCCCAGAAAGGGAGGGGAGAGAGAAATAGAGAGGGGGATAGAAAGATATATATATATATATATATATATATATATATATATATATATAGAGAGAGAGAGAGAGAGAGAGAGAGAGAGAGAGAGAGAGAGAGAGAGAGAGGGGGGAACAGATTGATGTAGATAGATTTTTCCTTCTTTTTTCTTTTATTTCTTTCTTTTCTTCTTTTTCCTTCTCTAACTTTTCTTAACTTCTTTTCTTTTTCTTTCACTTTTTCTATCTTTCTCTCGTTTTTTTTTCTTACGTCTTTATTTCTCTATCGCTCT
>OZ010610.1:3666457-3763957 GCA_963932145.1 Acanthosepion lycidas | reverse complement strand
TATTGAAAAATTTACTCATTAAAATAAGTTGATTCACAAGTTCCTATAAAATTAGGGCTATGAAATTTATCCTTCATTCACCTCATAGTAAATTGGCCACTGGTACAGGGTTTTTGCATGTTCTTGTGATTGTTCATATCGTTGATTATATATATATATAGATATATGTGTACGCTTTTACATATATATAGATAGATGCACATAATTTATACACACATGAGAAAAATGCATATATGTATATATATTAAATGTCTGAGAAATTCTATATATGTGTGTAGGTGTGTATATATGTGTGTAGGTGTGTATATATGTGCGTCTCATTTCATATATATATATATATATATATATTTACTTATTTATTTATTTCATACAATTGGAATTAAGATACCATTAGTGAATGATTATTTTCATCCGCGAATTTTAAATTTAAAACTGTTTATGGTGTCAGTTTGTTGAAGAGAACTAGCTACCTGTATATATATATATATATATATATATATATATATATATACACACACACATACACAGGTATATATATATATATATATATATATATTGGGGAAAATGTATGATAAAATAGAAAAAGTTTTTCCATTTTGTCATACAATTTCCCCAATACTGTTCTTGATATATAACTATATATATTATCTAATATATATATATATATATATATATATATATATATATATATATATATATATATATATATATATATATAATTTCATGCATGCATATTAATAGCTCAATATTCGTACACATTTTGTACATTCAAACAGTGCCAAACGTACAAGTCAAATCTGCACGACTCCTCGCCACAATACATGCCGGTGTATACACACACATACATGTACACGTACACATACAATACGCTGTCTTTCTCTCTCTCTCTCTCTCTCTCTTATACACATATGCTCACATATACTTCTGCGCATTTGATATAAGAAAGAATCGGCCGGCCTGAAAAGAATGTTTCTTCATCCAGCCTCGGTGGCGTTTCTTCTTCAAGTATTGCATTCGTGCAATCGCAGCCGACAGCGCCGACTATTGGAGATTTTGGCCGGAGCACAATTAGCCCACGTTGACTCGGGTCGTGTGGGTCGCAGCATTGGCTCCTGGGCTAGTGATCTCTCTGATTGAGGTTGGCTGCGGCCTGGTGATTGGGTAGGACCGAGCCGACGTAGTCCGTGGTAAACAGGACTCGTCCATCGGCCTACCGACATAAACAAGAACCTGAGAGGTCAGCACCTTGCTGCTAAAGTCTATATTGCTTCCCGAAACCGGTCACTTCTCGTCGCTTCTCCTCTTTTCTCGTTCGAAATCTCGTTCGTCAATTGTATTTTCTCTCTTTCATCAATCTTACTTATTTTTTTCTTGATCATTTCTTTGATAATCTTTTTTTTTTACGTATTTTTTTTTCAATATTTGGTCAAGCATTGCTTTGTCATTTTTCCTCTATTTCCAGCAATTATTGTTTTAACCGCGAGTACTGCACTATTAGTGAGAATATGAACATGTAGACAGTACAAGGGCAGACACGTAAACATAAACGGCGAAAGGTTTGAATCACATTTTTACGCACTCAATATTGCATCCAAGAAAGTTTTAGAGAAAGAAAGACAGAAAAAATCGACTAAATACATAGGATAAAAAATAAGATTGTTACTGTTAAAGTATATACTACACCAACAGAAATACACACACACACACACACACACACACATACATATATATATATATATATATATATATATATATATATATATATATGTATATATATATAATTTTTTATGTTGGTATGAATCCTGTTCTTATACAGGTTTCATTGAAGAGGACTGACAAGGCACTGCAATTAAGCTTTTTATAATATTTTTCTTGCATTCGTAGAAGTGATTTCTTTCATGGAACATGGAGTGTATAAGGTCTGTTCAAATGATTTTCGAATCAGAACTCTTGCGGCTAATCTAGTAGCTCTTATCAACGATATTTTCCTATACATACATATATATATATATATATATATATATATATATATATAAGTGTAGATATAAACTAAATAACGAGATATTATTAGGTTGGTGCAAAAATAATGACGTAATAACGTCGTTTTTTGACGTATTTCTTAACGTCAAAAAACGACATTATTACGTCATTATTTTTGCACCAACCTAATAGTAACTGTATATGCGTACGATAGCGTGCATATACAGGTAAGTAAATAAGTATTAATTTATGCTGTAAACAAAATAGTGCTCGATGTACTTAAACAGAGCTGTATTAAGTGGTTCATTTACCATTAGTGCCTGCCGAATTGGGGAACCATGAAACTCTGAGGTACTCGATAAACGTAGGTATATATGTATTTATTAATATAATCCCCAATCTCTCCCTATATATATATATATATATATATATATATATATATATATATATGTGTGTGTGTACAAGTATACATTTGTTTGTTTATTTCTCTTTCTTTCTTTCTTTCTTTCTATATATATACATATATACATACATACATACATATATATATATATATATATATATATATATATATATATATATATATATATATATATAGGTATATATTTCTAAAGATGTGTGGGATTTTTTATTGGAATTTTATTACTTAAACGTTATTTTTAGTGGATACCCATATTTGAGTAGACGCCTCATTTATGAAGTTTAAGACGTCTTGGTAATGCTGTGGTCGTCAAACTAACATTCCGTGTGCGATGGGTAAATTATCGCCATCTAATATTTTTAATTTCGCGCATGCGTGCTGTTTGTTTTCGATTTTGTCAATTGCATTACAGTAGGGTCAGTTGGGCACCGTCTGTGAGAAAAAAGGCACCATGACGCAATTCACTCCGCCAGAAATTAGGAAACGACATGCTTCAATACCAACATTTCAGAGTCTTTGGATGTCAATCTGAGGACAGTGCAGATGATTCGGAAAGAGTTGGATGAGTCTAATGGTGATTACGAAGGTGTTTGGAGTGACCACTAGTAATGGCGACTTTATGCTTTCATTCATTTTCCCACAGGGCCTCAGTCTCAACTCGGAGTCCCACATCAAGTGCTTTGAGGAGGTAGTGCTTCCTTGGATCAAGAGGGTGGCTGCTGGAAGACCCTATATTTGGCAAAAGGACACTGTACCATGCCATACAAGCAGAGGAACCTAGTCATGGGTGTCAGGCAATTTCTGAGACCACATCACCTAAGATCATCTGGCCACCTAACTTCCCAGACTTGCAACCCCCTTGATCATTATGTGTGGGTCGCAGTTGAGCTAGAGACTAACAAAACTCTTTGTAAGACCAAAGATGCATTGAAGGCAAGGATTTGGTAGCATTCATCAACAGGAACAAGGTGACCGTCCAGACGAAATGCAGGAGATTCCGAAGTTGTCTGGAGGCCGTGATTGAAGCCAATGGCGATTTTATTGAATAAATTTACTCTTAAGCATTTCAAGATATTTGAATTAGTTCATGAGTTGATTTAATACTGTATTTACTAGGTATATATGGTATAATGAGTTGGTTGTTGATTTTGGTTAATTGGTAAACTAGAGTGAGGAATTGGGATATTATAGGACGGAGAGGGAAGTTAGGCTTGTGTATTTTTATAGTTTCATATATATATATATCCAGATTTGTAGTTTGTAGTATATATGTATAGTCTGTTCAAATGTTATCTGATTCATTGTAAAAACGTTATTTTAACAATAGATCTATGAAAGTACCTATAAGTTGTCAAGCTCAACTCGCACGTTAATATATCTTGAGCGGGTCGGATAAAACATTGATTTCTTCTACTAAGGGTGGCGAAGTTTCGAACATGCCGGAAAGCACATTTTCTTTATTGAGATTTCAAATGTGTAGGTCGATAGACGTAACACACATTGTTTACAAAAAGAAGGTGCGTATTTCAAACTCGGTTATCTACTAAAAAAAGTTATACACACACACACATATACATATATATGAATGCGTTTGTGTGTATATATATATATTTAGTAGATAACTTTTATCTACTAAAAAAAGTTATATATATACACACACACACATATACATATATATGAGTGCGTGTGTGTGTATATATATATATATATATATATATATATATGCACACACGCACTCATATATATGTATATGTGTGTGTGTGTGTGTGTGTATATATAACTTTTTTAGTAGATAACCGAGTTTGAAATACGCACCTTTTTGTAAACAATGTGTGTTACGTCTATCGACCTACACATTTGAAATCTCAATAAAGATAATGTGCTTTCCGGCACACACACACACACACACACACACACACACACACACACACACACACACACACATATATATATATATATATATATATATATATATATACACACATATATATATATATACACTGGGTGTAACATCAAAATTGTCCTATTGTTAGATTAAGCTTTGAATCGTTGTTTCTTAGAAATTATTGAAGACATCTTACTGGATTCGACAAGGTTTTTTTTAATCACACCATTGGAGTCTACTTTGAACAATAAGAGTGTATTTAACTCTAAGTTGAAAGGATGATCCCTTTTGCTGTTGTGACCTTCCGATCCAGTTTTCATTACTATTACTATCTTTTTTTAAACCTATTCCCCGTCCTCTTGTTAGTTCTTGAATGGACTTTGAAGATGGAAGCCAGAGTATGAATGTTGGTACTATTACTGAAGGCCTGATTGATTTTTCCTCTCAGTATTGCTCATTTGGGAAGAGAGTGGGGCTGACACAAAACGATTTTAACCTGTTCTCTTTCTAGCCGAATAACCCGAAGTGTTTTTCAGTGATTCTTATGGAAAATGATGTCAAGACAACTAAACGTCTTATCTGAAAACCTGAAAAAAAGAAAGTGAATTAATTTAATGTTTTGTTTTTAGATATTAAACATTTTGTGGGATGGACAATTATGCTGCAACATAGTTTTGCTGTTACAATCTATCTATCTATCTATCTATCTATCTATCTATCTATCTATCTATCTATCTATCTTGTCATCCACAGACAGATTGATTCACTGTATTCCAGCTAATCAGTGTGGCTAGACATCCGATTGCCTCAAGCCGGGATCGCAAACCGACTCATTTGGCATCAGTCAGAGATTTTACCCCTGAGCTATCGGCGATCGGTAGAGATGAAGGCGAATTTTTGTGTATTTATTCTGTGAATAAACTCTCAATTCATAGAAGTGATTTGCATTGTCAGCAGTAGTAATCACTGTTTAAAAATTCGCGCTTTCTTTCCAGAGTTCTCGACCGAAATTAATTTTACGGTGGCGCATATATATATATATATATATATATATATATATATATATATATATATATATATATGCATGTAAATGGTTATGTTATTATCACTAACAACAGAAAATGCAAGCTCATTCACACACATAGTAGAACACTCTCGCGTACATTGATACGAAAATATTAAGCATTTTATTCATATTGGTATTATTATTCAGCCATCGAAACATTTTCATTTCTTTATTGCCACCTTAAAACTCTTTTCAGACAAATTATGAGTTGCATTGATTAAGCTTTTTATTCGTAGAAGTGATTTCTCTTTTGGACATAGAACGTATAAGATATGTACAAATGATCTTTGGAGCAGAGTGACTCCAGTTATTGTATTAGCCAATATCACGGATGTTTATATATATATATATATATATATATATATATATATATATATATATATATATATATATATTTCGAAAAAGTTTTGTGATGTCTTTCATCCGTTAGGACTTCAGCAGATTGGGTTTGTTGATGTTGTTGTGATTACACATGCACATGAACGAGAGATGCTGGTAGTTTCAAAATTTTCGAAGGAATTTTTTGAAAGAATTTTTTTTTCTTTGCATCTAGCAAAATTAATTTATATTCTTTTTTATTCTTTCCTTCGTCTTTGTTATTAAATATTCCAGATTGTGATAAGAGAAAATCTGTCAAAAATGTTGAAACGTAAAAATAGTGGACGTAAATTTACTGTGGATGAAATGCGATTATGGCACTTTTTAGACATTTTCCTTTCAGCCAATTATTTTCTCTTTTAATTAAAGTAGATTTTTTATGTCAAAATTGTAGACAGTTTCGTTATGTTGAAGAATCAATGTGTTTTGTGCGTTGTTTTTAAAAATGTCTCTTTTGTGTCCATGTAGATTTTATTTAAATGTCTTGAGGTTTCTCCATTAAATTCTTTCTGGCAAATCTTGGGGTTGATAGAATAATTTACTCCTTCAAGTTTTGGCAAGTTATTTTGTTTTATATTAATTTTTTTTATTTGTTTTACATGTAGTTGTTACAAATTTTATGTTGAGTTTAGATAAATTCTTTTCGATTGTAGTTGCGATATACTTAGTGGGTAGAATAATATATTTTTTGATTCGTTGGGTTTGTCAGAAGGGAAGGCTTTTTTATTTTGGAATATTTTATTCGCCGTGAATATGAACTAGTTAGATTATTGAAGGGTTTTAATAGTATTTTCAATATATTTCTCCTCTTCATGTAAATATTGAGGGCTGCAAATTCTAAGTGATCTTAAAATTCAATGATAAAACTAAAATCCATTGATAATTCTGAATTTTATTTTATTCTTAAGATGGGAATAGAAATTTATTAGGTCATTTTTTAGTTGATTTGAACACTAAGTTTTAAGCCGCTGTTAATTCGATGTAACATGATATCTAGGAAATGTAAAGTATTGTTTTCTTTCATTTTGTATGTAAATTCTATTGTATGCTTGATTTTGCTTAGTTTATCTACAGGTTCTGGTATTTCAGTATCACGGAGTTATATGAATACAGCATCGTCAACATATCAGAAGTAAGTGATTGTTTAGGTTAAATAATTTGGAAAGGACCACATTCGAGAAAAAATTACATGCCATTACTTTACTAAGAGGTGATCCCATGATAATCCAAATTTTTATTTCTAAGAATTGTTATTAAATGTGAAATCAAATTGATTGGTGCAGATTCTTATTAATTTAGCTGTTGGTAGGGAGTGATTTATCTTTGATCGTGTTAGATGTTCTTTAAGAGATTTAAGCATTTTTCAACTGGGACATTAGTGTAAATTAATTTTATATCTAGACTGGCCATTAGTTTGTCAGTCATATTTGTTTCCCTTAGTTTTTTAACAAGGTTGTGTGAATTTTTTTTTTAATATATGATAGACTAATTGTTCCAAAGAGAGTGGTTACAATTTTTGCTATGGTTTTAGCTAGTTTGTGTGGAGGCGCTGTCTATTCCCGAAATGATGGGGCGCAGAGGGATGCCTGTTTTGTGGGTTTTAGGGAGACCGTAAAGTTTGGGTATTCTAGGGTGATATTCTGTTAGCCTATAATTTGTTTTGTTCTTCATTTTTAATTAGTTTCCTAATCGTTTTGCTAAATTTTTTGTTTCCGTAATTATTTTCTGTGTTTATTTTTTTCATATGTGTCGGTATTTTTTAGTCGTAAATTGATTTTTTCATCGTATTTTTTATGAGAATTCCACCCCAACTTGTCCGCAGGTGAAATATAGATTTTTCTTTTGATAATTTCCTTAGTGCGTGTGTTTGTCTTTATGGTAAGGTTTTTTTCGTTATTGGTTTCTATAGTTCCAGTAGTTATTCCTTTAGTGAATTCTGTATCATATTGTCTATGATTTTTTATTATTGTGTCCATTAGATCGCCTTTATGAATTTCAACGTCCAATTTCAAATCGAAACTGAGTGCTTCCATTTCAGTATTGGACAGTTTCTATCTGAAACGTTCTCTATCAGATATGGTCTTCCAACATATTTCCACCTGCTCTGAGCACATAGAAAGTGCAATTTTAATCTTAGTTCATTGCTTTGGTTATTTGTTTAAACCGTTTGAGCCCTGCGTTCCTGAACAATTTTAACCCTTCTTCTGCCTGAACTCCTGAGTCAAAATTTGCAAATAATTGGTATGTAATGTTTCACGGTAGATATAAAAATAGTTACAAGTTCAAGTTTACCCACCGTTCAACCGGTAGCTGTGCATTAAACCATTTTTCTCTACCATTGTTCAACCGGTGGCTGGGCATTAAGTCATTTATCTCTACCACCGGTAAAGCGGTGGTTAGTGTTCAGAGGGTTAATCGTTTGTTTCCATTAAGCCATTTCTGATTTTGTTAAAACATTGTTTTTGCGGAGTTGGAGTTTAGCATTTGTAGCTCTCTAAAAAAGTTAGTTTTTTTTCCATTACCCCCAGTTCTTCAATGGATGATTTTAAGAAATCACAAGTGATTTCTCCTTTGGAAATATGTGATGGGATGTTCTTAAATTATTTTTGTGAGCGTCATCGGATGGCTTATTCTTCGATACGTTTCAATAAGAAATATTTTCGGTTTTGAAACTAGTTGGCCTTAACGAAATCTCGTCTGAAAGGAAAACATGAAAGTGGCTTCACCTGTCCGTCTGTCCAAGCGGTAAAGCGCATCGGGCTAAACGGTGGCTCAGTCTGCGGGTTGCAGGTTCGATTCTTGCCGAAGGGCGCAAATTTTTCATCAATGACTTGAATTTAACAGGCCCGTAGGTATAAATAAATATATATACAAATCTGTCAGATTAATGAAAAATCCATTGTAAAAAATTCTGTTTCTTTACGTTTGAATACAAACTATGTGTAGATATGAAAAAATCTTAAAGAGAAAGCATATATATATATATATATATATATATATATGTAAAAAAAATTCTTAGAAAGATTCTGTACAAAACTTATTGTATAGACTAAAATGTGGATTGGAAAAAAAAGAGACCTAATATTGAATATAGTGATATTTATCTATATATATATGAATTTTTACAGAGAAGAATTAAAAATTTGTTACTTACAATTGGATTTTCAGTGTTTTTATCTTAGAAAATAATTTGCTGTTTTCCTTTTTTTTATAAACTTTTTTTTTACTTTAACCGGTTTCGCTTAGCTTTTCAAAAAGTTTTTAACTGTTTCTCTCTCCACGTATAGATGCTTTAAAAAAAAAAAAAAACGGGTTAAAAAAGCCAACTCGTCAACCGCTGAAAATGATGATTCGATGGAGGCGATCTTTGAAGCTTTTGAGATTCAAAGACCAAAAAAAGAGACAGAAGGACTAGCAGGAAAAGAAAATTTACAGAGCCACTGATTATCGATCATAAAAAGGTATCTAAGGAGGGGGGGGTGTTGAGGAGTCCTCCCCCTTTTACACAAATGGACTCACCCAGTATATACATATACTACTGATACGTGAAGACCCGGAAGAGAAGAGCAACAGAGGGTGAAGATAACAGACAGAGAGAACAAACGTACCAAGCAAGAGTCACCGTGAGCGAGCACGTAGACTCAGCAAGAAGTCATACAGCGATATGAGACTGTAAAGATATTTTGCTACTAACCCGCATTCCTGGAACTACTAACCTGCATTACCAGTTTGTATTATTATATGAATACATTAATTTCCTATATTCATTCTTGGCGTTTGTTATTTTTTGGTACCGGATTTCATCCCGGAATCCACAACAATATCTACATGTGAAATAATAATAATAATAATAATAATAATAATAAATCATGAAATCTATTTATAACAACATACCACTACCTACTTTAGGTCTTCTTGCAGACATGCTAGGTAGTGTGACCATAGCCAAGATCAAAATATAATGATAATAATAATAATAATATATTTTGTGTCATTCCTTATCACAAAAGATTTGCTTGTGGTTCATAATCGGGGGTCATTTTCGAGTTAAAGTTAAAGATTCGATGGATTTGACAAATGGAATAGAAGTTGAATGTACGACCAAATAACCGAAAACCTGATTGATTCTTCTAGAAATTGCTTTCTGTATTCCCCGCTTATTTTGATGTTGTCAACAAAATTAAATTTCATCTTGAGTGTCTTAAATACACCTGTCCCTTGGGCTCTATCGGATTATATACAGGTGCTAACTGGCCTGTAAATTACCTGTTGAAAAATCAATTAATTCAAATAGACAACTTTTTAAAAATCCTTTAATTTTTGGCTGTTCAAGAAAATGGGTAAATTAAATCAACCTTAAACTTTATTGATTAGGTAAAAGTCGGGAATTTCCTGCTTGTTCTTCTTTAAATTTTTCTTATTTTTCTTTAAATTCTTCTTTCCTTTGATTTTTTGTTGTATACTCATTCCCTCCAAGTATCAAGCAGACGCCTAAGGTCAGAAATGTCATCATGACATTTTTCACTACACATTTCTGCAAAGAGCAAAAAAAACCAAAAAAAAAAAACCTACAAACATTTTTACATAGATAAAGCCCTTCGTATTGTGTGAGCTGTGCCTGTGAAAACATTTTTTTTTCATTTCTTTATTGCATAAGCTGCCATGGGTTCCTTCAATGACTCTCTCAGAACATTTTCCAATTAAACCGAAAATCCCTGCCATAACTAGTGTTAGTGACGTATTAATGACGACTTCGTGTATCCCATTTTTAAATCTCCATTTCAAGATCTTTGTATTTTAATAATTTTTTGACATTTTTTACATTTTACAGAACCTGCCATATTAGTAAGAAAGGACATTCTATTTTTGTGATATTAGATCACGATATCTGGGCGATCACCTTTGATTATTCTGTCTATGTGAATTGTAAAATCTTATAAAATTCCTATATCTGTAATCTGGTCTGAGTGGTGCTCATACGATTTTATTGCATCTCTTTTCCATGAACGGTATTATTATTTTTATTATTTACTTGGATTTCTCTTGTATACATATTTCCTCTCGGGTCCCAACCAGAGACCTAAGGTTAAAAATGACTTCATGACATTTTTCACTGATCATTTTTGTAAAAAAACAAAAACAAACAAAAAACAAAAACCTCTTCGTAATGTGTGAGCTGTACTTGCGCGTACAATTTTTTTGTATTTCTTTTAGGCATGGGCTACCAGGAATCCCTTCGATGTGTCTATCGGAACCTTTTCCAATCAATCCGAGGGCTCCAACTACAATTGGAATTATTGATGTCCTCATGTGCCACATGTTTGAGATTTCTACTTCAAGATACTTGTATTTTGATATAGTTTTTTTATATGCATTATGTGCATTATGCATTATGGTTTATTTGCATTTCTTCATTTACTTTGAATTCACTTATGAATTTTTTGGCTTCCTTTATTAATGAATAAAGTTTCTTATTTCTTTCATGCTCTTTGACACAAATTATCACAAAATCTTCTATAGTTTCCAGATATCTTTGAAGACAGATTATCGTGGATTTGGACGCATACACACGATCAATCTTAGAATGATGCATGTGGAGGCTAGTGACATACCGCGTTTTGACATCCATTCATTTAATGTCAGCTATGGTCCAATTAAGGATGTTCAAATGTATTTTTCTAGTTTCCTTCCCGTAAAAGTTGCATATTTTTCAGTGCCAATATTAGTGCTGGGTTTTATACTCAGGGGGTGGTTACACCGTGCCAATATTAGTGCTGGGTTTTATATTCAGGGGGTGGTTACACCGTGTCAATATTAGTGTTGGGTTTTATATTCAGGGGGTGGTTACACCGCGCCAATATTAGTGCTGGGTTTTATATTCCGGGGGTTGGGGTGTTACACCGTGCAACCTGATGCTTGATAGTCAGTTGTTTTTGGATATTTATCACAAAATCTTCGGGTTAGCACAATTTTTCAGTATGTGTGTTTGATAATTTCTAGTTAACAAGCATTTATCCTGTGCAGTAAGAATAAAACCTTCGGTTTCAGCTTTCAACCCAGCACTACATAACCACTGATGGGACCGGAGTTTGTTTACATTAGCTTGTTTCGAATGGTAAGAGTATTGAACATGAAGAGGATTATCTTGCCATCGTTTTTGCATTTAGTCCATTGCACTTGCTTTTACTTTCTTCTTCGGTTCTTTGCGGTTGCATTATGTGCATTATGGTTTATTTGCATTTCTTCAATCACTTGGATTTCACTTTTGAATTTGTTAGCTTCCTCTATTAATAAATAAATTTTCTTATTTCTTTCATGCTCTTTAACACAAATCATCATCGAGTGTTCTGTAGTTTCCAGCTATATTTGAAGACAGTTGTTTTGTAAGATCTGGGCGTATAGAGACGATCAATATCAGCCTTAGATTCATATCAGATATAGTGCAATTAAATGAATGTTGAAACTGTATTGCACCAAAGGTACAGCCAAAGTGCTTATGGCTGATATTTTGTTTTGTGAATTCCATTCGGTATTTAACACCAGACGCACACGCCTGTAGAATTCTTTTTCTTTCAGTTGCATATGCTGTATTTCATCTCCTTTGCTGACTCCTAGGGTACCTATAGGCTTCTTCTTGTTCCAGTTCTTTAAAACTTATGACAAAATCTAGATCTATTGAGTGTGTTTTTGTAATTCTCCCTTTCTTGAATGTTACTTTTTTCACATTTATCCAATCTGAAGCCCATAACGATGTCATCAGTGAAACTCTCGGTCACTGTCGAACTCTCTGCATTAGCAGAGGGGAACCCGGACGAGGCTTTGCCGAAGGGCAAGGTTTCGTCCGGGGAGGTTGACAGGGCCTGAACCCGTCTAGGTGGGTTCAAAAAGGCCATATTTTTGGCCGAGCCTACGGGCTCGGGGATACCCACATTAAAACGGCCTTGTGCCACATTCGATCCTCGTGGGTGGATTGATAAATACCGAAACATTTTACAGTATAGAGGAGACCCTTCAACTCATTTCTGTCTTTAGCAAAGTTTTTGATATCTTCCAATTAGAATAGGTGATTAAATACTTTATTTTTTTACTTTGTTATCCATAGTTATTACTGTTTAGTTCATGCGAAAGGGTGGTTAAGGGCAGACAGAACAGAAGGGATTCATCTTTAAAGATTTCTCGTTGGATATTCAAACAATTGAAAATGGTAGTACTTTTCGTTTGATTTAGGTATGACGTGGATTTCCACGGTCTTATGCTATATTTAATAAAATTTCCAATCACTGCTATATTCAAGATTTTTGGGATGAACAAAACGTACGAAAATAAAAGACAAGTACATTTTAACACATACTAAAACAACGTTTATTTATTTACTGTCTGAGAACAGTAAGGATTTGTTTGGATGTAAGCCATGAGTTTCACTTGCATGTCAGTTAGTCATCATGTTGAATTCCGAATTGGCGCGCTCATCTTTCAAACGAGGGGGATTAACTCAATTGTATTTTGAGTTATCGTTTTTTATAGAGGAAGTAAATTAACACCACCTAACATGTCGCCTTTTTAGACAGGAGGAATTCTTTGTTAACGAAGAAAAGAATACTGAGCTGTTACGTGAGATCTGTCCTTTTTTACTGCAGCGAATGTTGGACGATTTCTTCAAAGATGAAGAAGAAGAAACTCGAGGCGACGGAGATGTTGTTCTACAGAAGGATGCTAAGGATATCATTGACCGAGCGTGTGAGCAACGATGAGGTCTTAGAGAGAATGCAAACAAGGCAGAAGCTTATATTTAACATTAAGAAGAGACAGCTGAAGTTTCTGGGACACATAATGAGGAAGGAGGGCCTGGAGAAACTGATACACACGGGTCGAATAGAGGGAAAGGGAGACAAGGGAAAACAACGCGTAACATACCTGGCGAGCTTGAGCAAGTGGATGACAGAACGTGGTTTTGGGGGAGCAAGCAGAGGGAAGGAACTCGTTGAGAGCTGCAAGAGATAGAGGGAGGTAGAGAGCCATGATCGCCTTCGTCTTGAAAGGACACAACATATAGAAAGAAAAAGAAGGTATAGCTTCGTAGTCGATGTGATTTCTTTGGTGTATTTTTGCTAGATTCCTATCTTTGTCCCTTGGCATTACTTGGGAACTTTGTTGAGGCAGTTTGAAGGTGTCCAATAGAATTTCCAGCGGTAACGTTGAGTTTGATTTGATTGCATTTTGTGGAACTTTTTAATGCCAAAGACTATTGTTAATGCTTCTTTTTCAATTTGCCTATAATTACGCTCTTCAGGTGTTATTTACTATTTATTGATATTTTTCCTCAACAGGATTAGATATGTTTGCCTATCGTGCGGTTTCCACTCCTCTGTATTCTTTTGAACAGGAGTAGAGGTTTATCCCTTTTGACATTTTTACAATTGGGTTTCCGGTTCCATTCTCTTTCTTTTTTACTTCAGGTGGCCCCTTGCATCTTGGTGTCAATATCCTATTACTTGTGTGTTCCCTCTTACTCTGTAATACTCTATCTCGTATGGCTCTTAGGCCCTGTACAGGGTGACCATCATTGTAAAAGTAAATGTCCCTAGGGAAGACATGAATCTATCTCTTGTCACCATCGTGGGTCAAGCGACAAGATACACTGAGCTCTTTCGACATATTTGCGGTCAGTCTCGCAGAAGGAAAATCATAGTGAAGGCAACTATTCCACAATCTTTTCCATTCCATTCCACATTTTTCCTATGTGCTGTGCTCATACAGGATATGAGCTATCATGCCTCTCCTCAATTTTCCTATCTCGTATGGCTCTTAGTAGATTTTCCACTTTTGCTCCCCACGCGTTTCACCATCCATTCAGAAAAGCACTTCGAGTAAGTGACTCAGTACTTTCCTATATGTCATATGTCGAGTGAAAGTTGTTTTTTGAGACTTTCTTCATCATTATGCGTCATGTATGTTACTGATTCGGAGTATACTTGTTCTTTCTGGTGTTATTTTCTTTAAGACTTCTTTGTTGCTTACTCGACCTGACCATAGAATTTTCAGTGTCCTTCTGTAGAACCACGTTTCGGGTGGATTTAGTTTTCTTCCCATCTGTGGGAAGATTGTCCAGCACTCCCTGTCATATAAGAAGATGGATAACACGAGATTTATTGCTCGAAAATACAGCAATTGTAGCACAAGGCCCAAAAAGAAGGAATGGGTTGAGGTTGGTAGTCACTATCTTATACCTAATAATGATGCACATCACGATCCGGTGCTTTTTCTTTGTTTCTAACGATAATGTATCGTCCCTGTATTCTGGAGAGAAACGAATGGTGTTTCTGAAGCTCTAGCCGCGACAAGAATGGTGATCTGGACGTCGCAAATGAAGGTAATCTTGCGATACGAACGCTATTCCCATCAGGCTCTGGTCGGATTCTTTCAGCATCAGCTGAAGGTGAAGATCAGAACTGATAGTAAGCGCTTGATATCGACAGATTTCAGCAAAAGGTGGGTGAAAGTAGTGAGCTTGGTTTGTGTGAAAGGGGCTAACATTGAGTTCCTTTTTTTAAAGTCCTCTTGCTTAGAACGGGGCGGTTTCCTGTGAAATCTGGTTAAGCTAGACACTATTTATTTTCCTAGTTAATATGAATAAGTGTTGCATTCTGGTCTTTTCCAGGCATTCTATTTCGTTATGATCCAGGTCGAGATCCCCAAACTTGCCAGTTTGTTTTATGTCCCCTTTTTCTCATCTCGGCTTGCTCAGTCTTTGATTTTCCCACCCCGTCATTTAATTTTTACCCTTCCTACTTTATTAATTAATGTACTACTTGATTCTGTCTATCGATAAAATACAGCAGCTACTCTTATTATTTTGAGGGATGCACGGATCCTACTAACATCTGTTTTGTTTTAGTTTGTTTTGTTACAATCTTTTATTAATTTTCAGGGTTGTTTCCCCTGGCCCCATTTCATGATTCTTGAAATTTTTATATATTTTTATAATTAGACATTATGATCTTTCATGAGATTTTTACATCATGGGGTGTTTTGTAGGTCCCCTGTGAATGTGTGGTGTTGTGGAATATGCGGGGTTGAGTGTTGAGGTATGCGTTCTTGTGGTAAATTGATAAATTGTATTGGATGAATGGGTCGTAATTGTGATTAACTAGGACTAGGATAGTTAACGAAGACCAGCCTTTCCTCATATACCCTTGGCCTTGTGCCACAATTATTGTATTTTTTTTACAGCAATAAATATATCGATGATAAATAAACGGAATCCGCAGATATTAAAACGAAAAAAACGAAAAAAAAAAAAAAAAAAAAAAAAACTAAAAAGAAAGTAAACGAAAAAGAAAGTAAAAATGAATCTGCTGGAAAGGTTAGGGTGTAAATGAGAAAAAAATAGCTGTAAAAATAAAGATGGGACCAAAAGGTTAAAGAATAAAAGAATAAAAACTTGAAAAACAAATGAAAATGAAGACAGAACGATACAAAGCAAACAAACAACTCAAACAGAAGGACAATAAGAAGTTCGAGAGAAAGAATATATTCGAAAAAAATAAGAAGTTTCGCAAAAGAATAAACTCTGCTGAATGTCCGTCGAATAAACAGTTTCGGGCATTCATACTTAAAATCTTCCAAACGTAATATGGAGTTGCATTAGATTGACGTATTTTCCAACACGCCTGGTCGCTTTTAAATTGAGTCGGCCCATCAATGGAATACTTTGTCAAATAATATCGAATTTGCGGTCCTCTTCAAAGTTCAATGTAAAATATTTCTTTCTAGTTTATTTTCTATTAAACTTGCGACTTTCTTTCTTTCTTTCTTTCTTGTGTCTCTCTCGCTCACTCCCTATGTTTCCCTCTCTTTATATATATACATATTTTTTCTGTCCACACTCTCTTATCTGTTCTCGCTGGATGCTTGCACGACTTCGCTCCCCGCCCACTCCTACAAACACACACATACAGACACACATACACAGGCATAGATATATAAAGACACAATCACACACACACACACACACACACACACACACACACACAGACACACACACACACAGACACACACACACACAGACAGACAGACACAGACATACACACATACAGACAGACGCATACATACATACAGATCTATAACACACACACACACGCACACACACACTGATCCGATATAGGAAATACATTTTCAGGCCCTTTTTTTGTATTAGATTAGAAAAATTATTTTCGAATATTTATATATTTGACAAAGGCTATTCGCCAGAGATGTAATGGTTAACGAGCTAGTCTACCAAATCACTACAGTAGTTCTGTCTTCACAGGGTACCTCAGGAATTTAATATTGTGTTAAAACAGCTGATCGTCTTAATGCTAACGAGCTCGTCTTTCAAACCATTGCTATGATGTAGTTAGCCCAATATTCACTGGGTGCCTCAGTTTTTACCGTGTGCCAACTAAACTTAGTTTAGCATATATCCAAATACAGGTGATTATCTCATCGCGGGTTATGGTTAACAAGCTTGTCTATGAAACCATTACTACGTTAAATATTAAAACATTTTTAACCTTAAATCTTCAGCGTTTCCTCTTGGTGCATAATTATAACCAGAGATTACGTTTATGTCCCTCCACAGCTATCATCAGCCCCTAAGTGTCTGTCTCGAAGTATTATTTTAAAATTTATTTTCAATGTCAGTCCTCCTCTGATAGACGCCTTATTTCTATCTATAAAAGGCAGGACGTGTGTGTGTAACGAATGCACGGCCACAATTTTCGATGGATCTGCACCAAAATTTACATGCACATGCTCCAAGTTAGCGGAAGGCCAAGAACGACTTTGCATTTCCCAACTCTCATCGATAGTGGAAATAATTGATTTTTTCATGCTTCTACAGCAGTTTTTATGTAGTTTGTGGCCATTTTGTATAGGGCTTAGAAAAAATTCGCAGTGTGAGATAGGCAAGAAGTAAGGCGTGTAGCAACATCAGCACGGCAAGGGCCCTCCTTTAAAGGCAAGGAAGGGCAAAAATATTTTAAGTGAAATGATAGGGATTGCTGTATGAGTCGTACGATTTTTGAATTAAGCACGGGCAATGCCGGGCCATGCTGCTAGTTAATACATATATATTTAAAATAATAATAAAGAACAGAGAGATTTATAATTCAGAGTTCTTAGCTTTTATTAAACATAAAAAACACCAAAAAAAAAAAAAAAAACCCCAAAAAACCAGTGTTCAATATGATCCGTAGAGCTTAATATTGTAATATTTTATATTTTTGCGATGGGATCATATTTTAAAAAATAATTATATATATATATATATATTAATAATCTTATAAATATAAGAAATTATACTCGTCTAGAAAACCCTGGGTACTTTGATATGTAAATAAACTGACCAATATCCAAGGTACAAAAAAGAAAGAACAGAGAACATGTACGTCAGCTGAAGACAATCGTCTCGCATCCAAGTTCAGATTCCAAAGAAAAAAGAACCCGATACGAGTTAGTAAATTAACTAAGTAAAGTGCTCAATACGCTAAGTAGAACAAACCTAATTAAACCTAAAGAGCCAGATAAACCTACGAAGGTTTCACCTAGGCGGATCGTCAGGGAACACTGTAAGTAAAACCTTGGTAGGTTCATTTGGCTCTTTAGGTTTAATTATATATATATATATATATATATATATATATATATATATATATATATATATAATTAATTTTTTTTATTTATTGATCCGACAGATTTGAATCAATTTAAACGTTATTTTTGAATCTACTCATATATGAATTGACACTCCGTTTATTTATTTATTAAACAGTGTATTTATTTATCTTCGCCCACCGGCCTAAATATTCAAGAAATCTTATTAAAGAAAAATATAAAAATATAAATCGGTTAAGGCACTTCGGATCTAACGACGTTTTCCCTCTGTCCAGAGGGATCAGGTTCGTATTTTGCCGGAGAGCGCACATTTTCGTTTGACAATATTTCTACAATATTAATCTTAATCTGTTCAAGAGTTAACCGTTTTCTTCCACGCCTATATACACAAATAACCTGTAAACGTAACCCTCTACCTTGAGTGGCATCCGGGCATTGTAAAGGGTGAACCTTGCTGTAAAAATACTATATTAATCTAATTATTATTTTAATTTAATAATTTATTTATGCATCTATATTTATTTTAAATAATACAAGATTTTGATTTTTTTTCATTTAAAAAAGTGGTCATGTATGTTGGCATAGGAAATGAGTATATATTTTAAGAAAGAATATATTTGAAAAAGGCGCAGCTTTACATTTTGACAAGACCTGATAGCGGCATTCTCGAGAACTTCCCGTCTAGGTAAGTTATTTTCTATTTTCAGTAAGTATGGCATTCTTTAGATCGAAGTTGTGATTGAATTTATTTCTGTGTATGATGAATGTAGTTTTGTTTTACCTTGAATTTACAGTGAGACTGAAGAATATTTATGACCGTCCTTAATTTAAAAATTTTGAAAACCTAACGAAATATTTACGGGTCGGTAAAGAAAAATTTTCCTTTTGTATTTTTTCCTATATATATATATATATATATATGAAGAAATATAGTCTATCTTAAGTCTATATTTCTAGTGCTATGTTTATGGGATAAAGTACTCAATATCAAAGATAGAGCGTGTGTAAATATAAAAGTGAGCATAGAAGTCAACACTTAGAGGTGACAGTCTGTTTTATGCTAGATGCAATCGTCAGGCCACCGTGGCCTGACGATTGCATCTAGCATGAAACAGACTGTCGTCTCTAAGTGTTGACTTCTATGCCCATTTTTATATATATATATATATAGGAATAAATACATACATACACATATATATATATATATATATATATATATATATATATAGAGAGAGAGAGAGAGAGAGAGAGAGAGAGTGAGAGAGAGAGAGAGAGAGAGAGAGAGAGAGAGAGAGAGAGAGAGAGAGATAGACTGAATGCGACCAACCCCCGAAAACAGCCGAATAGGCACAATCCGAAAGACCAAAGCGGCAGAAGAGGGGCAGCGTCATTCGGGCTGGCATAACCAAGGCGGACATTGACAGGCCAAGCATCCAAGAGCCTGATGTAACCAAATTTGCCAGGTTTCACCTGTCTCAATCACCTTCGAGCTGCGGGGGACGCGCTTCTCGCCAAGTGTGTGGACTTCTCCGTCGCGCAGAGTTGTCAACCAAAATCAAATTCACGCGAATGGTCTCGTCAAACTCTCTTTGACTATTCATCAGGAGTAGACAAGGCCTTCACAGCCATCTCCGCCACCTGAAGGGAAAAAGGGAATAAGGAGAGAGGATTACTGTCCTGATGCTCGGATGTGAGTAGATGCTGACTATACTAAACTCTGATAACTATCTCTTTTTTATTTATCGCCCCCCTCTTCACAAGACTGCAGTATATTAGACATAATGGCTGGCAGTATAGAAAAGGTACTTTCTCTCCATCCATCTATTAGGTTGGTGCAAAAATAATATCGTTTTTGACGTATTTATTAACGTCAAAAAACGATATTATTTTTGCACCAACCTAATACGAACATCTCTGCTTAACATGACATGTGGCGGAAACATTCTAAGGGTACTGATGCTGCTGGTATTTAGACATTAGTTTTTTCCATTGCCTAATCCCTTACACGGATTATGGACTGCCCTACTCGTTTCCCTAGTAAAACCAAGCGACATAACTTTTGTACTTGATTTATTTCTTACTTCCTTTCCTTGCTCTTGCCGAGTTTCGCATCCCCGCCCTATTAGTAACTGGGACCACTCTGTGGTAGCTATTGATATTTCGTTTCAATCATCTATTAAACAGGGACCCACTATTAATAAGACCACCTTCCGTTACCGGCATACTGATCGGGACTCACTTGGACTGACATCTTTAACCTCCCAATTGAAAATTGCGCCACTGAGGTTTCTTCTTAAAGCCGGCATGGACGCTTTCATCTCTTCTCAGAAACACCAGTGTAACCACAATCCTCTCCATGGTTCATGCCAGAATACTCGGCCGCTATAGCATACAAGAAGCACTATTTTCGGCTATACCAACGTGACAACTCTCGTCACAACAGGCGCCTATTCATTACTGCACCTAATAAATGTAAGCGAGTCCCCGAAGGAGCTAAGTTCCCTTTGCGAGAGAATGAGGCACCGCATAGCCTCTAAAAACTTTGGCTCTCGTCATTAATGGCGGCTCTGTAACAGAGTATTAAATATGTGCAAGGTCTCTATTCTTCCCCACTTCAATCAACTTGGTGTTATCAACTTCTGTTGATAAAGCTGAATGCCTTGCTCGTACATTCTCAAAACTCTAATCTTGACTCAGTTGGATTATTCCTGCCTAACTTGCTTAACAATTGCGTTTAGCATGAAACAGACTGTCGCCTCTAAGTGTTGACTTCAATGTTCACTTTTATATTTACACAAGCTCTATCTCTGATATTGAGCACTTTATCACATAAATATAGTACACCTTCAGAGTATATTATCAAGTGAGAGATAAATATTGTAAATAAGCTTTATCATTTTTTCCCACCACCCAAATAATGTCCTCCTAACCCACTTACATTATATGAACAGATAGAGGTAATTGGTCTAAGACTGACAGTTACCTTGCAGTGATGATCCCTATATTCGCGCATCTCTCTCTCTCTCTCTATATATATATATATATATATATATATATATATATATATATAAAAGAGATTGTAGTGGTTCCAACGAGAGAAAAGTGTGTATATTAAAAGAAGAGAAGAGAGGTGCCGCAAACGTTTTTGGTTGTAATGTGGATTTATTTAGAAAAAATATTATGCTTTGTTTTCCATAATTTTACTACACGTGTTTCTGGTCTCGCGACTTCTTCAGGTAAAGCGGAGATTTACACATATTATTAAAAATAATTCATTTTTTCCTTATGTTTTTCAATGTTAAATATTCTCGATATGAGACATTTTCTGATTTTGTGTTAGTAATCAGAATTTCTTTCGTGAATTGGCAATGAAGAGTTCTGCGCGAAGGGTCATAAAACAATTAAGGTTGGTCCAAGCGAAATAATGAATTACTTATCGGCATTTTATCTTTTAATGTTTTACTGACCCTTATGTGTTCTTGGATCTGTTTCCATTTTCGTGTGTTTCTGGAAATTATGCAAAAATTGAGTTACAGCTGTACGGAAAACTTAGAAAAAATTATTAAGAACCATAATGCTAATGTCTTAAATAAACACTTATACCAAAACCCAAAAAATTTGGACAATGGAAAAATAAAAATAAAAACTGATGAAAATAAAGAAAAATTATGTAACTGTAGAAACCCTCATAATTGCCCTCTACAAAATAAATGTTGCACTGAATCATTAGTATACCAATGCAATATCTCTTCGATTGAAAGACCTGAAAACATAAAAATATATATAGGTTGCACTAGCCATGAGTTCAAAAAAAGATTCAACCAACATCAAAGCTCATTTAGGATAAATAAATATAAAAATCAGACATCTCTATCGAAATACTTCTGGCACCTAAAAGAATCAAATAAAACAACTACAGTAAAATGGAAGTTAATAAGAAAAGCTAGAATATGTAGGTCATTAAATGACCCATGTCCTTTGTGCATACATGAGAAACTATATATTACTAAGTTTATAAAAAATAAAAATTTAGTGAATCAGAGAAATGAAATAGCTATTTTATGCCGTCATTGTCAAAAATTTTCCTTAAAAATAAAAATAAATTTATAAAATAGGATCAAGTAATATACATACTTATATTTAACATGAAAATTTAATTTTATATACTGTAAGTAATTCTATTATATTTACTTGTTTTTTCCTAAAAAATAGTCTATTAAAAAAACTGTGAAAATATTTTAAAGTTGTATTTAAAATTGTAGTTAATACGAATTCTAACCTAAACATCTTTTAAAATTGTAGTTAAATAAAATTTATTCTGACCTAAACACCTCTCAAAAAGAAATACCGACACTCAAATGAATCTAATAAAACCCTACCGAAAAATGAAATTATGACGAAAAGCTAGAGGATGTGGGCCATTGAATGACCCATGTCCTTAGTAATATATAGTTTCACCTGTATGTACAAAGTTTATATATATATAAAAATAAAAATAAAAATAAAAAAAATAAAAAAATAAAAAATATAAATAAAAAAATAAAAAAAAATAAAATTAGATAAAATAAAATAAATAAAGTTTACTAAATCGGAGAAATGAATTAGCTATTTTTGCCGTAAGTGCCAAAATTTTTTTTACTTAAATAATATTTAAATATATAAAATTTTGAAAATCGTAATAGACATATACTTGATGTGGAATAATAATTTTACTTACAGTAAGTAATTCTAATACATTTACTTCTATTAAATGAAATATAGTCTATAAAAACTAACTATGAAAATATTTAAAAAAATTAAAATTGTAGTTAATTAAAATGAATTCTAACCTAAACTTAATTTAAATTGTAATTAAATAAATAACTAAAGTTTACTAAATCAGAGAAATGAATTAGCCATTTTTGTCGTTAGGGGAAAAAAAAATTACTTAAAGAATACTTAAAAAATATTTAAATATAAAATTTTTAAAAATCGTAATATACTTATACTTGATATAGAAAAATAAATTTACTTACTGTAAGTAATTCTAATACATTTACTTCAATTAAATGAAATATAGTCTATAAAAACTAACAATGAAAATATTTTAAAGTTGTAATTATAATTGTAGTTAATTAAAATGAATTCTAACCTAAACTTCTTTTAAATTGAAATGAAATAAATAAATTAAGTTTACTAAATAAGAGAAATGAATTATGTGACGTCGTCCCCTGGTCGGAGCGCCAACCGTGTCGTATCCCAGTCTACCACGGCACCAACTGTGACGTCCTACTTTGATTCCCAGTCTGCCTACCCACGTTGTGATTTGATCTAGGCAGAGGAAATCAATCAGTCATCGGGGCCGTACTGCAAACCGAGTCCAACGGGGGTGATACCACAAAAATACGCATAAAAGGCAATAAAATGAAAACTCAAAAGTTCAAAGTATCAACGAAAAAAGGTAACAAACTTTATGTCTAGTTGTTCGATACATAGGACTGCATCTATCTCCCGACCCGTTCTATGGATTGTGACACGTCGTTTTCCGCTGGGCAAGTTTTAACACTTCAAGTCGTCTGCTCTCTAAGAAATTGGTGTTTCGGTGGGTCTTTGGACGAAAGTCAAAAGAAAAACTTATTTCGGTGATCTGGATCTAAGTCGCTCTTCAAAATAATTGTTCTTGGTTTGAAGATGTGGTCCGGAAAATGTGCGGGAATCTGGTCAGCTATCTGCGAGGCTTGTCTTAACCGAAGACTGCTGGAACTCGACTCTCTTCTGCTCGTTGTGGCTTCGTTTATATGTGCGCCGACCAAAACCGGGGTGGGTTTGTCGGCGCCGGGGGGGTTCCTCGATAATTCTAAATACATATCCACCTCTCTGATTTGGAATTTCCACCTTTTTCCATTTTTGGGAACCTTTCCTCACTCCCACCTTCTCATCATACTTCAGAGGGGCGTGAACTGCCCTCCCACATCTTCGTGGCAACCTCTCTTACTCATCCTCCAGATGGGCGGCAACAGCCTCCCTCGTGCATCACGTGATCACCACTCGACCAATGATGTCTTAGTCGGCGTGGACGAATCTGCGGCTTTGTTTCAGGAAAAAAAAATATCTTGCTTAAAAAAAAAAATTATCTCCTTTTTCTTTCCCTTTTCTTCCCCTTAATGGTTTATCATTTCTCCAGCCGCGAACGGGACAATATGACAATGGCGGTCATAACTCTTGTTCTACACGTGGTTTACTTCAAGTATTTTATCGCTAATTATCAGAATGTGTGGTCTTCTCGACATGGTCTCAAAAAAGGACATCTCCAAAGCCCCAGTCGGTCTGTCGCCTCGAAGAAAGAAAAAAAAAACATTTATTTTCTTTCGGCACAATTCCTGATAACAAAATTTTATTATCGCAGGCCAAGGATGCTCGTGGGTGTTTTTTTTTAATTTTTCATATCTGTCTAAGTCTTTTTAGTTGTATGGTTTTCGTCACTTAACGAAATAACATTTTCATTTGAATTTTTCCTTCTCTTTCTCTGGCCAGCCGGCCTGTAGCTGATAATAAGATGTCTTCCGTACCAATAGTTTGTTTTCATATCTTTAGATAACACAGCCGATGCCAAAACATATCTGATTCTTTCCTTCTTTCCCTTTCTTTTTACTCAGAATTTCCCTGTCATTGTAATGACACTCCTTCGCCATTTGTTACTTATCAAAATATCCTTTTATCCATTGTCTCTTAGCTGTGTGTGTGTTCTTGCTTAACACTCACGATTCAGTTCTTAGCCTCTCCCTTTCTTCCTCTCTTTCCTTTTCTCTTTCTGCCTCGTTAAATGGTGCCACAATTAGCTATTTTTGCCGTAAGTGAAAAAAAAAAAAAAATTTACTTAAATAATATTTAAATATAAAATTTTTAAAAAGCGTAATATAAATATACTTGATATAGAAAATAATTTTAATTACTGTAAGTAATTCAAATATTGGGTTGGTGCAGAAATAGTGGCGTAGTGATGTCGTTTTTCGACGTATTTTTTAACGTCAAAGCGCGACGTTATTGCGTCATTGTTTTTGCACCAACCTAATACATTTACTTCTATTAAATGAAATATAGTCTATAAAAACTAATAAGGAAAATATTTTAAAGTTGTAATTAAAATTGTAGTTAATTAAAATGAATTCTAACCTAAACTTCTTTTAAATTGTAATTAAATAAATAACTAAAGTTTACTAAATCAGAGAAATGAATTAGCTATTTTTGCCGTAAGAAAAAAAAAAAAAAAAATTACTTTAATAATTTTTAAATATAAAATTTTTTAAAAATCGTAATATAAATGTAAAATAATTTTACTTACTGTAAGTAATTCTAATTCTAATACATTTACTTCTATTAAATGAAATTATAGTCTATAAAAACTAATAATGAAAATATTTTAAAGTTGTAATTAAAATTGTAGTTCATTAAAATGAATTCTAACCTAAACTTCTTTTAAATTGTAATTAAATAAATGAATAGAGTTTACTAAATCAGAGAAATGGAAATTTTACTTAAATAATATTCAAATATAAAATTTTTAAAAATCGTAATATACTTAATGTGATAATAATTCTACAAACTGTAAGGGATTCTAATTACATTTAATTGTTCTTGAAAGAAATATAGTATATTAAAAAATTAAAAGTAAAAATATTTCAAATCGTAGTTAAATAAAAAGTATTCGGACGTAGACACCTCCCAAAATCTTTAAATATACGAAGGAAAAAAATGCCGTAAGAATTTTAGCCGTTAACAATAAAATTTATAAAAAAAAAAAAAAAAAAAATCTAGACGACACACTATTAACGGATGTTAGATTTCATTGAAAAATACATCCCTACCCACTACCAAAACGTAAGAATAACTGATACATTAAAATATAGACATATTGAACACCCAGACACCCCTAGTCTAGCAAAATAGATTTATCTGTAACCTTGGAAACATGAATTTTGTTTTAGCTGTCTATTTAAAACCCAGTCATTTTTAAAGTTACTCCAAAATTCGCTTGAGGATGAAATGGAATTAATGTCTTTAATTTAATTACAAAATTAAATTCGGGGATTTTAGCTTCCATTTTTGAAACATGGTTAGAACTGTGTAGCGAAAAAAACATATTTTATGTCAATTAATTTATAATATATATATATATATATATATATATATATATATATATATATATATATATATATATATATATATGACAAAATAGAAAAATATTATTTGTGACGCGTTTCATCCGTTAGGACTTCATGTGACTGGATTTGCTGAAGTCCTAATGGCTGAAAGGCGTCACAAATAAACTTTTCCCATTTTCTCTTACAATTTCCTCAATACTATTTTTGATATATAAAATATATATCGTTATCTTATATATATATATATATATATATATATATATATATATATATATATATATATATATATATATATATATATATATATATACACACGTATATATATATATATATATATATATATATATATATAATTAATAAATAAATAGGAGACTTCAGAAAGCCATGGTAATATTTCGCGAGACCGCTAAAATTCGATTTCGCTTCGTCAGACTTTGCGGTTTCAAAACAATGAATGGATTCAAAATTCTTCCAGGAATCAACCGAAAAACGAAATGAAAAACTAGATTAGCGGAAGTTGTGTTTTAAGAAAGTTACACAGAGTAGGAAGGGAAGTGGGTTTGTATGTCTCTAGGAGATGCGATGGTTAAATTTATCATAATTATATATATATATATATATATATATATATATATATATATATATATATATATATATATATATATATATATATGGTAGTGAGACTGAGATGCATAAAGTCTATACAAAACATTTTGATGACTGAATAATGATGCTATGAATAAAAAGATTTACTGTAACTTAATTTATAGTTGCAGGCTTTGAATTAAAACATGCACATATTTCCTCCAATAATTTGTTTAAAATTTCTATGTTTGCATTTTTATTTTAATTCATTTTTGTTTTCCTTTATAAGCATTACTTTTTGTTTCTTTGTTTTCTGCATTCTCTCTCTCACTTCTAGGTCTTTTTTTTTCTTTTAGTTAACTTTTCCGCGGCGTTCAATCTTGAAAGACATCCCATTTTTCCATCTTGTTGGTCAAGAGATTACAGGACGGTATTATTTG
Source organism: Acanthosepion lycidas (assembly GCA_963932145.1). Lineage (NCBI taxonomy): Eukaryota > Metazoa > Mollusca > Cephalopoda > Sepiida > Sepiidae > Acanthosepion > Acanthosepion lycidas. Next base: position 3,736,407 of record OZ010610.1, on the reverse strand, counting down.
TTGATCACACGCCTTTGTTCTCGTTGTTTGTCAGCGTTGTTCAACCGACAGAAGTGCTTTGACCAATCACCGGCTAGTACTACGCTTGCTTAAATGACGTCATAAAGTGATTTGGCGACGGACGGCCATTGTCGGGGTGATATTTCAACCTTGAAGTGAGGCGCGCAAACATGAGATTACTTTTCATGTTTAATGATATTTTCTTCAGAGGACTTCTGAGTACGCGTTTCGTCCATGTGATAACGATCGTTCGTCGAGAGAAAGAGAAGATAAAAAATAGATGGGTGTGAAGGGGAGTAAAATAGGAAAGTCAACACAGAGGAAAAGGCTGTGTTCAACAAAGAGAAAGAAAGAAAAAAACGGTAAGAAAGTGTAAAGGACATAGAAAAAGATGTCAGCGGCGAAGGGAAATAGAAAACACACACACACACACATATATATATATATATATATAATGTAAATCTATTTAAACTCGGTGGGTGAAAAAAATCTGCATAGCAGAATTTTCAAACTGGCATCCGAGGAAAAAAAGAAAAAATACAGAAACTTCCGAAGAAGGCGAAATAAATCGTCCAGTTTCTTAAATTTCTGATACAAGGAAAAAAAGAAAAAAAAAAAAAAAAAAAGCAAAAACAAAACAACGAGTAATAAGTTAAAACGAAGAGTGCTAAATGCACTAATGTAATATAAATAAATCCTAATGAGCCAGGTACTACCTACCTAGGTTTCACCACATGGGAGGATAATATTTAAATAAAACGGATCCCATTCTAAAATGGGAAATACTAAAAAAATGTTGTAAGTATAAAGTCGGCAGCAAGTATGTACATTATGTATGAGGTGAGACAAACGAAAAATTTTATTAAACCAGAGGTCAGAAATCCTTAATAGATGCGGGCATAAGAAAGCCTGCTTATTAGAATAAAGGTTTTTTTTAGTCACGTATTTTATTTCTTTTTAGGCTTATGATGATCCCATGTGGTAAAACGTAAGTAGGTAGTAACTGTTTCATTAGGATTTATTCATTATATATATATATATATATATATATATATATATATATATTCAAATGTAAAAGAACGAAGAGTAAGATTCCAGCGTTCAAAACATTAATTTAAAACTGAGCTCAATATAAAACTAGAGCCGTAAATATTTATTTATTATGCAGTGTTACATTAGAACATGCACATACTAAAAGAAAATAGTTCAGTCACATCGTGATTCCCAACTGATGATCATTTTTTTTAATGTTGAAACAAGATGTACAGTTTTGTAGTGGGTATGTGCATATTCTAATGTAACACTGCATAATATATATATATATATGTGTGTGTGTGTGTGCGTGCGTGTGTGTAATAAAAATCAATAACACCTTTCAAGATACGTAAAAATGAGTAGAATTTAACGAAATGTAATGTAGCATAATTGTTGTCAAGAAACAAGTATAACTAGAGCAACAATAGTCAACTAATAAATATTGAAGCTACTTATCTCTTGACCGACTACAGGGTTTTATGTAATACTGCTCATCAGCGTCAATTGGCCCGATAAATCAGAGCAAAATTATTATTAATTAAAGAATATCAAACACTTAGGTCTCATGAAATAAAAATTATTACCTTAGGGATATTAAGTGTCTGACATTATTTAATAATAATAATAATAATAATAATAATAATAATAATAATAATAATAATGATAATACACACAGACACAGGCACACACACACACACGCACATATATATATATATATATATATATATATATATATATAGAATTATTAATAGAATAAATAATATTAAGGATTAGAATTATTCTACTTTCTTTGATAATCGCTACGAGTATAATTAAGAAAAGAAATAAACTGATTATAGGTGAACGATATACACACGCACGCACGCACACACACACGCACGCACACACACACACACACACACACACATATATATATATATATATATATATATATATATATATATATGCCGGATTAAGCTGATAAATGCCTTTTTCTCTATATCAAAATCGTTATTGATAATGATTATATATGTATGCAAATAAAACCCATTATGGATGTTTTACAGTTTCTTCATGAATCTGATTCCGATGTTCGACAACCGAATTATACGCAAACTGAAAATATATAAATAAAAATTTAAACAATGTATATACATACATAGAGTGTTGAGTAAGTGGATCGCCTCAGATAATATTGAAAATAATTTTCTTTTTTTTTCCAGATAATCAACAAAACTTAATTAAACTTAATTATTCATCAAGAAAAAAACTTTATTAAGCGAATTACAACCACTTTCAATTTTTTTTTATCAAGCTGGGATAAAAATATTAATTAAAAATTAAGATGTGCAAAAGTAAGTGAACTTTTATATTTACGCTGTGTATTTTTGTTTTACATGGTTGTCAGGCCAAATAATTTTTTGTGCACGTGTAAAAATCAAAATGGCACCTGTTTATTTTATGGTAAGCTGTGTATACTTCAAACAATATAACTCATTGTGTATGCAAAAGGGTGCAGTTATATACTAAATTTAAAAAAAATATATATGAAAAGATCAAAAGTACTTCCTGAAGCTTTAAAATATTGCACAGTTGGAGCCTATAACGATGGAGTAGGCTACGAAGTGCTATCAAGACGATTTGGAGTGCAACAAATTATTTATAAATGGAAGACCTTTGTTATGATAGCATGACAATCAAGAAGTTGCTGTCCGCGAAAAATAACAAGAGCAAATAAACATCTAGTTCGGCAATCCCTGTAAAATCTAGATGCAACCTTTGTGGTTTTCCAATGCTCATTGGCCAATGTCGAAATGAATGTGGGTATATCTACAGTGTGAAGAAATCTGAACAATGCCGATCTTCATGACAGAATGCCTAGAAAAAGCCCCTACTTATTAATAAACTAGTAACATTCTGGCAAAAGGTTTCATGGTCGGATGAGACCAAACTAGAGATTTTTTTGGTGAAACAGTAGGTAGTACATCTGGCGAGCTCCTAATACGGCTTTTGAAGAGACGAATTTGATACCAACCATTAAACATGGCGGTGACCGCATTATGACTTGAGGGTGCTTTGCTGTCTCTGGAACAGGCAAAATAGTACGCATTGGCAACACAATAGACTCTGAAAGATACCAAGCAATTTTTAACGAACGTGGCTTGTTCAAAAGTTGGGCCGGAAATGGAATTTCCAATAGGACAATTATCTGAAGGATCAAATCAAATCTACAAAATGGGTTTGTAAAAAGAAATTTTAAGTCTTGGAACGACCTAGTCAAAGTCCTGTTTGAAAATCTGTGATTCAAGTGAAAGAAGGCAGTGCATGGATGAAACCCAGGAAAAATGAAACAATTGTGGGATTTTTGCAAGGAGAATGGTCAAAAATCGGCACTCATTACTGCCAGAAACTTCTTAAAAATTATAGAAAAAGACTGGTTGACATTGTAAACTCAAAAGGAGCAGTGGTCAAATATTAAATGTAAGTGTTCACATCTTAATTTTTAATTAATATTTTTATTCCAGCCTGATAAAATTTTTAGAAATTAGTAGTAATTGATTTAATAAAAGTTTTTCATAATGAATATATACTTTAAGATTTGATGATCATCTGGAAAAAAGCGAAAAATTTAAAAAATATTATCTGAGTGCTTCACTTACTTTTGCACAGTACTGTATATATCATAAAAATATAGTTTTAATGTTTATTATATTTATGGTTAAAAGTGCTCAATATCAGAGATATAGCGTATGTATATGCGCGTATGCACCGAGAACATGACAGCAATGATAAAAGAACACCAGAAAGCAATCAACAAACCACCCACAAAAATCAAAGCTACCTGTAACTTCAATGCAAAGAACAAATGTCCCTTAAATGGCAACTGCTTACAAAACAATGTAATATAAAAAGCCACCGTAAAATCAGCAAATAACGAAGAAAAATATAATAAGAGTTACTGAAGGGCCTTGGAAAGAGAGAAACTGCGTACAGAAAACACCCTTTACAAATAGTAAACACACTTTCTAAATTGTGTGATGTCAACGAACATTCGTTGCCTCTTTTGTAATGTTAATGAATACTCGTTGTAGTAGAGACTTTGTAATCGCGGATACAACTATAGTACGCCGTTGAACAATGCTGGTGTCAGACGCCTTCGAATATAGCTTGCACTAATAGTACTTTGACGATAATACTCGCTCGAATAGTAATCCGTATAGTGATCTGAATAGAGAAATATTATAGTGAATGGAGTAGAGAATAGCGGTCCATATAGTAATATAGTAGAATTGGAGATCACTTAGGCTTCACGCGACTTCACACTGATACGTTTCTTCTATGGTCACGTCGTCTTACTTAATTCAATAATGGGATCGCATGTGTTTGCTCACTGGCGATGTATGTTCAAACTCAAGTGTCGGCAGTGACACCCTATTCCTATATAGCACTAAACATATATAGAAAATTAAAAACCAAAATCAAATGACACCAAAAGTATTATGAAATATAAAGAAAAAAGTATCAGACTACACAAATACATTTAAAAAAAACAAACCACTGTAATCTTTGTCTGGAGGAGAAAATAAATCATCTTCCTAAACGAACACAAATTACTAAATAGACGACCTCAGCTAATCTCATAATGCAGACATGATAAATTTTGACTACGTTACTTAAAAATCGAAAACTAAAAACGGACACCTTGTAAAATGCCACCATGAAAAATACAAATATAGGCAAAATATACAACACATACTTTAGACCAGGGTTTCCATAATTTTTTCAGGTGCGGAACTCTTTTGAGTTCAGAAATGTTGTGGGGAACCCCAGATGCTAATACTTTTATATGGTCACAATATAAATATTTTCATATATCTTTATAAATCAGTACGTTCAAAAAGCAATTGAAAAATAATACATATTGATATATTTTTTAATAAAAATGATTTTTTTTTAATTTTCATACTTCCCACAAGTAAAACGTGAAACAGAATTACGAATTATGTCTAGTTCAAGAGTCAGAGAAGAATCTGTGTTTAAAGGCATTATTCAACTTGACCATCGACCCACTCCGTGCCCGAGAGGTCGAAAGCACATCAAATCTAATGGCGGTTTTCTCTAGACGAAGGTACATTTCTCTTCTCACGGATACGGCCTATTTTTCTATATTTCTATAAATAAATGGAGCGTCTACGCAACTACGAGTATCCACTAAAATAACGTTTAAGTAATATATATATATATATATATATATATATATATATATATATATATATATATATATATATATATAGAGAGAGAGAGAGAGAGAGAGAGAGAGAGAGACAGAGAGACGGAGAGAGACAGAGAGAGATTATTTCATTAACATTTTGGGAATGCATGTAAATTGAAAATTAATGAAGCAATGTTTATCAGCGGAGAAAGATGAACTGGAGAGCCGAGTTCAATTTCCACTCTAGTATATCACAGTCGCATGTTATTTTCATAAATATGGCCTCAGAAAAGGCATGAATCCATCGTTTTACTCTCCAGTTCTAGGTTAAATAACAGGATAAACTTGTGCCAGTCTAAAAGAAATAATTCCAAACCTTGGAAAAGGCAACGAAGTCATGGCAATTCACAGACAATGAAGAATTGCCTCCGTCATAAAACGAAATGGTATTGAAAGAAAATAAAAACGCACTAATAATTTTATACAAGTACATGAAGAATTAGTGCGAGATACAATAGACTGATATTTAATTTAAGTAACTAAAGGAAACATTATTTGGTGTTTGTAGTGTACTATAAGGTCCATTTTTTTCAGCGCTCGTGGATAAACAATAAAGGATGACTTCCAAAAACTAAACTATGAAGAAACAGGAAGATTACGTCAGAAACAAGTAAAACAGCGATGAACTGCTATGTAATATAAATCCTCCTATATGGCTGTGAATTAGGAGTGAGCCTGATTTACCTTCTGTGTAACTTCAGAGTGTGGGTGTTCATGTCTAACCAAGTATTCCCATTATTCGCTAGTTCAGAGCAATGTTTGTCTCCTGAATATCCCTCCCAGCCCAAGTTACCGAAGTTCGTTTCCTTCTACCATTCTTATCTTCAAAATGTCCTTGAGTATTAAATTCTCTAAACCTTCTCTCCGCATTAAGCGTGCTAGAAATTTCAAAGCGTCTCGTTTCTGATTATTGAATTCGTCAGCAGACTGGAGTTTAAGGGCATCATTGAAACAATGAAGAAGGGTAAATATGGATGGTCTGGCCATGTCTTTCGTCTCAGGTGGACCATTAGAGCGACAGACACAAAGGCAAAGGAAAAAAAAACAAGAAGGCACGCAAAGGTGTGACGATATGTCCCGAGACTTCGAACCCACTTGATTCCCCCATGCCTGTCTATATTTTCTCCTTTCCCTCTTCCTTAGCAAGAAAGCCTCTTGATTTTGTCGTAGGGCAGAACACAGTGGCCTCTCTTTTGAGGGCTGGACGGGTCCTACTAACATCAGATATATTTATTTTGCTTTGTTTGATATTTAGTTTGTTTTGAGGCTCATCCCTCTCGTCTCATTGGCAATCATTAGATTTTTATGTATGAAATATTTATTATGATCAAATTTTTATATCATGGGGGTGCGTTTTGTAGGTCCCCACCTTTGAGGATGCTGCATGGACGATCGATTGGTGGATGAGTTTTTATGGTGAATGAGCAAATTTCAATGAGTGAATGGGTCGTGAATCCAATTTGCTAGGTATAAGATAGACAGTGAAGACCAGCCTCAACCCATTCCACCCTTTTCGGCCTTGTGCACTAATTGTATATTTGTGTACAATAAATATGACTTCGACCCCACTTGACCCAGTATATAGAGAGATACGCTTAGTAAATCGCTGGGCACTTCGATGCAATGTAATGGTTAGCAAGCTTGTCTCGCTAATTCAGCTCGTAGTAGTGAGATCAACCCTCACTTAGTGCTCCCCACTTTCGACCTTGTGTCGCATCTAAGCTACGCTTACAATATCACTATAAAGAGGACTAAATTTGATCCTGTGCGCGTTACTCTAAATAACTATCTTTTAGAATACATCTTATGGGGAAGTTTTTAATATCGGCGATATTTAATCGCCTTCTTGTTTTCGAGATATTAAAATTCGAATTAAATGTCATTGGAAAATATGTCATAATCCCATTACAATGAACCGCCTTGATGTAGACCGAAAAAAATTAAGCGTTGTGCGCATCCGTACGCAAAATAACGGAAAAATGATTCGGCAGATTTTGACGCGAAATTCTACCCATTTTTCTATATCACTCTTCGATACACGCAAACCCGCTTACAAACATAGACGCATGCGCAAAGAGTCATTCTTCTTATCCACCCAAACACGCTTTTCTGTCTGTTACTCTGAATCGGCTTATTTCCGCCAATATTAAATCCACCAAAGGGAAAAAGAGAAATAAATTCAATTTCTCGAATCCATTTCGCAGCCAAACGTATCGTGTGACAAGATGCAATGAACCAAACGGAGGGATATCAACACCATGACATTTTACGCGGGAAAAAAAAATTCTGATGGCCGCTACCAAGGATTCCCAACCGAAAAGAGCCAGTTCCTCCTTCACCAATGTATTCCAAAGAAAAATTATTTTCACACGATATCATATAATATTCTTATGGGAAAACGATATTTTCATTTTTATATAGAAAAATTTATGACAACGTCGAAACATTTTTTTCGTGTGACGCGCGTATCGTCCTTAAAGTGGGATATTTAATAACAAAAGTGATAAAAACATCAACAAAAAAAAAAAAAAAAAAAAAAAAAGAAATCGGCGAGGCTATATACCCAAAGGTATGGGTTATTTAATGCCGACAAGATTTTTTATTGCTGGTAATAATTTTTACAAAAATCTATTGCTGGTATTAAAACCTAATTTTACACTTTCATAGTTTTTTGACCCCAGTTTGGGGTTAACTATTTGCCCATAGCTGGGACCCTAACATGTGCTACCACCCCGGGTCAAGGTGGACCTGGGAACATGAGCAATTAAGAGGTGGTTTCACGCTCCTCAAAACCTCCTGATCAGAGGCCTTGTTGCCGGATGTAGTTTATCGTCTTACCTAGGACGAGGATGTAGTTTATCACCATACCCAGGATTCGGATGTAGTTTATCATCATACCCAGCATGCTGATTTTCCCGTGCGTTTTTGTTTAATACTTTCGCCATTTTCAAGGGTGCTTACCAGTTAATTCGTGATGACGAAGAATATTATATTTTTGTTCTGTTTACTATACTGCGTTATGTGAGATACTTTTTTTGGTAGAAATAATTTCCTTTACTACATAAATGATTCTTACACAGCATAGTATAGGAAAATGAAGCAGCCTTTGTAAATAAAGTGTTCAATATTAAGAAACAGACCGCTCATAGTAATAAAATGTTCAAACTTATCTTCCCAACTCTGAGTTTCTCAGAACTGATATCCGTTTGTCCAAAAGAATTTTAAGTAACGGGTTTTAGTAATTATATGACATCTGTATATAAATTCAATTTGCTATCTAAACCAGCGGCTACTAATTTTGCGAAACTCGGAGTCGGGAAGATAAGTTTCAATATATTAGCTTATTTGTTTATTACATACGTTCATACATAAAACGCGCGCGCACGCACATACACACACATATTTATAAGTATATATTTTTCTATAATAAAACCCAGCGTACATATGACCGGCCACGAATTCGCGTTTCGTGTACGCTATATTGTACGGTCTTTATGCGGTCAGTATTTGATCTTCCAGTAATATGGGTATTCATCCTCCTCCCACTCGGCTGACCCCAAATGTTACAATAAGGGTTTTTTTATGTGCTGTCTCTCTTCAGGGCGTTGGCGATCATGGCTATTGTCAATTTTCTAATGTTCCTCTTGCCGTCAGACTGTCATGTGAGTATCAAATTTTCCAAGCCTTCTTTCCTCATTATTTGCCCTAGAAATTTCAACTGTCTCTTCTTGATTTTAAGTATATATGTTACTTTTTGTATCCATTTTCTCTAAAATTTCGTCGTTGCTCACATGTTCAATTCATGATATGACGCACAAAGAAAATCTTGTGAGATTTTTTAAGAACCGGATTTCTGTTGCTTCAAGCATCTTTTTCATCTGTGAGAAGATTGTCTAGCATTCTCTGCCATATAGGAGGACAGATGTTATGTAACTGTTCAGTACTCTTTTCTTCATTTTTAACGAAATTTTCCTTTGCTTAGCTTTTGTAAGGTATCTTTCGCTATCCCAATCCGCTTTTGAATTTCAGTGTCGCACTTTCAGTCCTCTGTTAAAACATTTAATTGTTGTCCTTGTTTGATTTTGGTATCTGGAATTTGTAATTTGTATGATGGGCGCCCTGGTGAATAAACACAAGCTATTCCCCAATTAAAATAACCATACGGCGAATGATAGAATTGCCAACCATCATCTTTATTCAAGGAAGGAGAAAATAGACAACCCCAAGCATCAGCGTAAGAGGTTTTCCAGTGTGCAATAAACAGTCCTCAACAATACGGGATCAATCAGTTCCCGGGAAAGAAGCCTTATGCTGAGAAATACTCGCCAATAGAGCTTCCGTACCAGAGAACACACACACACACACACACACACACACAGAGAGAGAGAGAGAGAGAGAGAGAGAGAGAGAGAGAGAGAGAGAGAGAGAGAGAGAGAGGCGTATAGTAAAACAAGACAGTTCCCCATGCGCACACACCTTACGGTCATATCACGTTGAAACGTTAGTTCTCGTATTGTCACCGGAGTTAAGCAACATCGACCATGGTCAGTACCTAAATGGGTGACCTCTTTGCAATACCAGGTGCTGTAAGCTTGGCTGTATGTGCGCATGGTCTAATGAATAATGGCTCGGAATTGAAAATCGGAGGGCCGAGTTCAAATTCAACTCGGGTTTGTTATATTCACTTATACACAAATACCATTGGGAAACATATGAATCCACATAGCTATGGGTTATTTAGTTGGACTTCTATCGGTAAATCTTTTTCTCTCAAAAATTGTTACAAAAGGTTGACAGGCAGTAAAAAACACATTACAGACAGACACAGACACGTACTTTAATCATTGTTTATTTTAAATATAAAACATAAATACCATTTATCTTAAATAAAAATATTTTTTCTATTTAAAATAGATTTTTAAATACAAAATATCTATTTTCTTTTATCGTTATAGTTTTAGGTATGCTTATTCTGATACAAATTGTTAAATAAAAGCCCGAAATCTCCGTTTATGTTTCATATAAAATATAAACCCTGTTTTTTTTTTTGTTTTTAATAATTTTTTTATGGTTTTAGGTCCGTTTATTTTTATCCACTTTTTTAAAATACCATTAATCCCCGTTTATTTTAAATATAAAATATAAATCCCGTCTATTTTAAATACAATATATTTTTTATTAAAAAAACAAAAAAACAAAACCAGTATTCCCGTATAACATATGGACTGCGCCAGCATAGCGTTAACTAGATATTTTTTTATTAAAATTTAAAATGTAACGGCCAATCTCTACTCAGCACCTGAAGATTGTGTTGAGCATAAAACTCCGAGTTATACTACCTGTGAGGAATATGTATAAGTCTAATATGTATAAGTCTTGTCGTCACCCCCTATCAAAAAGTAATGAGAACAATAGAAGAACAAGTAATACAGTAATACAAAGCACATGGACTGGATTCAGTTCATTCACTATTATTGACGCTCACACATCGAGAAGGTCTGTATGAACACCATCTTTTTCGTGGCACAAAATAAAATAGAAAATTATATTATGTAGGAGTGACAAGACTTTCGGACCACACTGTACATCGAGCACTATCTTTTTAACACCAGCACTTGATGTGATATATATACACACACACACACACACACACACACACACACACACACACACACACACACACACACACACATATATATATATATATATATATATATATATTTTCAATTTGTAGGTCTCATGAATAGGATCGTGATTACGATTCCAATGTAATAAATTATAACCATGGAATATTAGTGCTTAAGCCTTTTTATTATATTCTTACTCTGTCCTGGATAGTGAGTTCTACCTGGATTCTATCCACTTGGGAATTTATATATATATATATATATATATATATATATATATATATATATATATATATATATATATTGATCATTGATATTATTAATTTATATATATGTACATCTGCTGTCTTTAATGTGTCCTTTCGACTGCTGTGCCATCTCTCTGATTTTGTGGATCGAAAGTCTATTACATTAGTTCTGAAATATGGCTTTCTTATTATCTATCTTAAAATTCAGACTTACGAGGTGGTGTCGAAAAGTTCTCTGTCCGAACCGCTACCCAAATGCATTCTTATATTTAATCATTAAAAGACCAAATGGCAAACGAAAAAAATTAATTAGTCCCTCGTGTATATATATATATATATATATATATATATATATATATATATATAGTCATCCACAGACAAGCCTGTTTCGCTGTATCAAAGCTCATCAGTATGACTAGACCTCCGTTTGCTTCAAGCCGGGGTCGAAATTAGACTGATTTGGCATCAGTCGGAGATTCTACCCCTAAGCCATCGGCCCTCGACAGAAAAAAAGGAAATTTGTAACGTATTATATGCATGATGTATACAAACGGCAGTAGCCAATAGCGCTCAATTCGTAACTGAAGAACGATGCGTTAATAGTAGCAGCTGCCACTGTTTTTTTTTTAATTTTAAATTACCCTTTCTCTGGAGTGTTCAATCGGGAAACGTGAGCATAAACAGTCATACACACACACACACACACATATATATTGTATATATGTACACAGGTGCACATATATACAATATATGTTATTGTCAGACCACATATGTACATTGTCATACATTGTATGTCATACACTACATTATACATAGACTTATATACATTATCAGACACACAAACACACACACACACACACACATATAATTATTTATTAAAAAATTATAACATAAATATGTTATAAAATCACTACAAAAATAACCATTTTGTTTCAAAACTTCTGGTATCCCAAGAAAAGAAAGGTTCAACATCATTGGATGCTACAAAGCAGCAAGTGTCACATCAGAGTTTTCCTTCTCCCAGTTGGACACGTCAATGAAAGCTAAGGGATCCAACTCCCAGTGGGCTTATAATGTGTTTGTACATCAACCCAGTTAAGAAATAAAGGGTTCGGTTCGAAATTCCAATCACCTGAAGAAGGCCGGAGCGTACAACGGCCGAAACTTTGTGAATATGGTAATGAAGGTGAGGATAACAGTCCGTAAATGTAATGTAAATAATGCAAGTAATCATAATACTTCATCTCAGTGGATATAGACAAATATTAAAATTTACGTGCATGCTGTCTTTTTTGTTTTTACAAAGTTAATTATCGAGATGCGTGGATGCATTTTAAAATTATTGAGAATTAAATGGCACAAAAGTTTCATCTTTATTTTAATAAGAATTGTAAATATTCACATGAAAAAAATGAGCATCTTTGATTTTAATGAGTAATATTGTATCACTTCTCGGCTATATTCCGGAGATACATTGATAGAAGATTTTTTTCAAAGTATCTTTTAAATGTTCGTCATTTAAAGAAGAACGTTGCTGGCTCTTATTTATGTTATTAAGAGAGTTCAGATCCAAAAAGGCTGAACATGTTCATTACATGCTGAATATTTCTTCCTGTCCGGGAATTCTGTTAAAATCTTGCAGCCTGATTTTCTGTATCCTTTGTTTTGTAAATCCTCCCCGGTCCTTTGAACTGGAGTAAAGTTCTTGTAATCTAGGGAAGGTTACTGAATAGAATAATCACAGGAAGGTTTGTATTGAATGATAATACTTAGTACAAGAACAACACATAGATGATTCGCCAGCGGCGTGTAGAAGTAGTCAACTGCTAGAATTGAGTCAAATGAATTCCACAATGAATCTCTAACTGCAGGATATCTACCAAGTCAGATGTGGCACAAGGTCAAATTTAATGTGGAGTATCCGAGCCCGTTGGTTCGGCCAAAGATTCTCCGTAGACCGCGTATAAAATGGGGTCGGGTAGCTGTTTCACGAGACGAGACTCTGTCCTTCGACATAGCCTCGTCTGGGAATCCTCTCTACCTGGACGCAGAGAGTTTGACCGGCACAGCTGGAGACGAATCTCCAACTGCAGGATATCTAGCAATTGCTCCACGCGATCAGATGTGGCACAAGGTCGATTTTAATGTGGGGTATCCGAGCCCGTATAATTGGCCAAAAATTGCCCGTAAACCCCGTATAAAACAGGCTCGGGCAGGAGTTTCCCGAGACGAGACTCTGCCCTTCGACATAGCCTCGTCTGGGGATCCTCTCTGCCCGGAGGCAGAGACATTGACCAACATAGCTGGAGACGGATCTCCAACTGAAGACCAACATACAGTATTTACTACTGTATTTATGTGAATGGGGATATACACATTATCGTCCGTAGGTATGCTAGAACAAAAGGTTTCCTATTTAGGATTGGGCTTCCGGTTCCTTCTAAATTTTTCTAATTCTCTTTCGCTCTCATTAGCGCCTTGCTTGTTAGTGGTGAATTATTTCTTAGTGGGTGAACTGACTCTTTTTTTTTTTAAATAGAGGAAGATTGAAGTTCTGTCACCTTCAACTGGAATTCTGTTGGCACTATTTCTAGATTGATAGGTAAAAGGTATCCACAACCAGTTTCGACAGTATGTCTTCTTTTTTTTTTTTTTTTTTTTTAAATAATTTTACTGTCAAATTATAGGAAAGGAATTGTAACTTGTTTGGTATATTTTGTTCCTAACTCAACATTTTCCCTTTTGAAAATTTACTGAGCACAAATTGAAAAGTGAAACATTTCACCTTTCGCCGGCAGACTTCTAAGAAATTTTAATATCATTTTGAAAGCATTACTGCTGTTAATAACTGGAAAATTAGAATATTTCCTCTGAAGCTGAATCTTATGATCATTAATATCGAAGGAACTTACCTGTTGCTGATCATCCTGTGCGCCAAAATACGCCTGAAGGCTCGTTCTCTTCATTCAGGGATTGGGGAAGACCGAATTTGGATTCTTCCATTTTGATGGGGAGGGGGTGCTCGCGAATGAATTTGATTAGAGGAAATTAGACTTGCGGTTTTTTAAGGTTCCAAAATCTCTTTTAAAGCCATTTGCATTCTGCGGTCGTCCCCACTTTCTTTAGTCTAATTCCCCATCCTCTTCCCCGTTAAGTGACCAAAAATGTCAGTTCTCTGATGGATATGCGACACTTCGTTTTTCGTATTTCTTGTGCTGTCAGTATGAGTGTGTAGTTGTGTGCGTGGTTGGTCGAATGATTCGTTTTTAATTCATCCAAGTCACGCATTAATTTCGTTTAGTTAACTGATATTTGTCACAATTAATGATTGGGGGGGGTATTACTAACAGCATTCTGTTTAATTTCTTGTATATATACTATTATACTTATTGTAAATATTCATTAGGGTTTTCATTTTAAATATTGTTATTCTATTCCCCACCTACTAAAGACAAATAGTACATATGGGGATTAGTTAGGACTTCATAGAGACTCTGAGGTATTATGGTGGTTGTTGTAAGAATGGTAAGAATGTGATATTTTGGTGCAAGGAATGTTGTATAGTTTGTGTCAGTGATTGTGGCTTATTAAGTTTAAGATGAGACAGATGAGACTAGCCTACCCCAACTCTCACTTTTGGCCTAGTGCCACATTTTTTGTTTTTATAAAACCAAATATTATTATTTGGATTCTGTGATTGATCTTTTCACACGGCTCGTTGCGCGGTCACATGTTGGTTTTTGATCACCACCAGCAGGGTCACCTGAGTGAAGGAGTTTGATCTTAGATAAACCCGAAACTACTAAGGATGCCAGAGCAACATCACTGGTCGCTTTCATTGTTACACTTGTAATATCAAAAATGAGGAAGAGAATATAATTTGATGTTTCATTTAGAAGTTTTTATATCTTTCTAGGGTTATTTTCTAGGAATTGAGATATTTCCTCTTTCAGAGTTACAGGACTCTGTAGCACCCTTCATCGGATTAACTCTCTAATCTTTGTGTATTATACAAAGTTTGTGTATTCAAAGATTATCCCCCTGTCCCCTAAGAAAATCTTTGAATAATCTGTTTACATTTATGCGTGTGATATATTGGATATGATATATTTGGATATGCGTGTGGTATGGCTTACGGCCATACCACACGCTGAAATCCCGGTTCTCGTTCGACCACTGAATTTAAGCAACGTCGAGCCTGATCAGTACCTAGATGGGTGATAATCTGAGAATACCAGGTGCTGTAAGCTTGGAGCTGGTGTAATGGATAACGACTCGGAGTTGGAAATCGGAGAACCAAGTTCTAATTCCAGTCGGGTTCGTTGTATTCCCTTATGCGCAAAGAAACTTGGGAAAGCTACAATTCCAGCTCTTCTCCTTCCATTTATTGGTTAATTAGTAAAATTTGTTTCAGTGCATGATTATTATTTTTAAAATATTGTTACAGTCTCAAAATATTTTTTGGCTTTAAGTAATATGCAAAAGTTTGATAAACCGTAAAAAAATCAAATGTATGAATCATCATTTTTCTCCACACCTCAGGTATGGGTTAATTTGTAGGACTTGTATCAGTAAAACTTTATTATCTCCAAAAGCCAAAAAAAAAAAAAAATAAATAAATAAAAAAAAAAAAATAAAATAAATAAATAAAAATATCGTACAACCTAAACATTTTTCTGACTTTAAATAACCTGCAAAAGGTTGATAATCCGTAAAAAAATAAATCAATCAATCCGCTCATGTTGTACAAGATATTGCAAAACATTCAAAGAACTGTAAGGAGAAATGTTCGTACAAAGTAAAGACGGAAATGTCCACCGGAAGAGAAAGATTCGCGAAAATGGAAAGACAGATCCAGAGATATGTCCACACAATGAGAAATAATTTATATATACAAATAATTCTATCCGGGAAAATCCTACGAAAAGTCAGGAAAAAATTTCTACGGAAGAAAACAGCATATAAGGTACCTAGAGAGCTTGTGTAACTGGTTGGCATAACAAGGTTTAGGACAGATAGCAAAAACACAAAATTGACCAAGGGCTACAGCGGACAGGAAATTGTGGAGATCAACGGATCACAAATCAACAGAGCACATTGAAGAAGAAGACTTTTTTTTTTATTTGTGTTCATCAGAATAAATTCGGCGACTGATTCGCAGATGAAAGAATATCAAGAAATAAACAATGAACCCAGAAAAAAATATTTAAAACTTTAATTTTAAATTTAATTTTAAAATTTAATTTTAAATTTAAAAACGTTTCTTTTTTGTTGGATTCCGGACCTAGGGACACCATCCGAAAGGGAAGATATTAATGATTTAATATTGAAGTATATAGACACACACCTGCCATGAAAAGATTGTGAATATTTAAGACGATAGTAAAGAATGAATAGTGTTTTCAAGTAATTATTTTCTTAAGGATTTAATTAAATTTATCCGATCAGGTAGCGTAATGGTTATTAGTACAGAAAAGAATAACATGTGTGAGTGTGTGTGTTTAATAGATAAGTAAAAGTTGAAATGACTTATCTCCCGATTTGATGCCTCGCAGAAACACCAATTTGCTCGTCAGGGTGAGATCGATTTATTGAATTCATTGACAGATATCACATCTATTTCATTTATATTTGCGTAGAGTTTTAGCTTAACCTGACAATCGACGCAGTGTATTCTGAAAATAAGGCACTTGAAATTTTATTTGTCTTGTAAATACTGTTATCTATTTCTTACGATTGAGCATTTTATTTTAAAAAATCTGCCCGCCTTGAACGCACTAACCTCCAGTAATTTCCTGATTGGCTTGTTCTATTAGGCATTAAAGATGTTTGTTATCTATCTATCTATCTATCTATCTATCTATCTATCTATCTATCAGTTGGGATCAAATATGTATCGGAATCCAACAGAATGATAAAATAAAGAATAAATAGGAAACTTATATCAATATAACATGTTTCAGTTTTACTAAAGTTTCGTCAGAGACTGAGACATGAAGAAAAACCTTTCATTTTTATCTATCAAACTATCTATCTATCTATCTATCTATCTATCTATCTATCTATCTATCTATCTATTAAATGAAATGTTCACATTATTTATTTTTATTTTTGATGATGATAATTATCCATCTCTCTCTCCCTTTCTCTCTCCCTTTCTTTCTCTCTCTCTCTCTCTATATATATATATATATATATATATATATATATTGTCATATAGGAAGAAAATGAGTAACTACCGACACCGAGATTAAACTCTGGACTTATCAATATATGTTTTCCGCCAGATGTATGAATAGCGGTGTCAGTCTACTGACTGCAGTGATTATTGAGTGACTATTGGGTGGAACTATCCAGTCGAATTAGTGTGAATTATTGTGTGTCTATGATTTTGGTTTTTGATTTAGGATTTATCGGACGTTAAGTCAAGCCGCGCTACTAACAAGATATTCACTGAAATGGTTAATTATCTTTGGTTGACTTTTACTTCTTTGTTCTTGTTAAGTATTTATTTGCAGTAGTAATTAAATACTGTTTCATCCTAATATATATATATATATATATGAAGAAATATAGTATAAAGGTGTGCTATATTTATGGGATAAAGTGCTCAATATCAGAGATAGAGCGTGTGTAAATATAAAAGTGAACATTGAAGTCAACACTTAGAGGCGACAGACTGTTTCATGTTAGACACAATCGTCAGGCCACGATTGCGTCTAGCATTAAACAGGTTGTCGCCTCTAAGTGTTGACTTCAGTGTTCACTTTTATATATATATATATATATATATATATATATATATATATATATATATAGAGAGAGAGAGAGAGAGAGAGAGAGAGAGAGAGAGGGAGGGAGGAAGAGAGAAGGAGGGATATAAATTTAAAGTTAAAAGTAATTAGATACAAAGACAGTGAAATATCTGTTGAATAAAATCATCCTTCCACAAAACGTACGTAATCAGTCACCGAATTTACTCTGATGAACACAAAAAATTTACGTCCCTTGTCCTATCAGGACATTGGCGAACATGGCTCTCCAAAATGTTCTATCGTAGTTCTTAGTAAATATTGTTATTTTTCTATCCTAACCCCTATTCTGCCACCCAACGACATATGTTCGTTAGGTCGCTTAAGCTTCTGTTTTTCTTCTTTCTTTTTCTATTGCCTTCAGTCTGTCTTGTGAGTGTCAAATTTTCTAAGACTTCTTTTCTCATTATGTTCCCTAGAAATTTCAATTGTCTCTTTCTGATGTAAAGTATAAGTGTTCATTTTGTTTCCATTTTCTCTAAAACTTTGTTGTTGTTCCTATGTTCAATCCACGGGCTATTCTTCAGCAACCTGCTTTAGAAACACATTTCTCTTCTTCATCTTTGAGGAGATTATCCAGCATCCGCTGCCGATATTTCATGACATTTCAATACTCTTTTCTTTGGTTCTAATGAAAATTTCCCGTTTCTTGATACTTTGCTCGTCTTTTAGGAGGCGTCTTTCGCTCTTCTAATGTAACTTCGAATTTCTTTTTCTTCATAATTGAATGTTGTATTCCGTCGCCTTCATTAATTCCTAAGCAATTGTATGTACCATCTTTGTATAGTTCCTTAAGACCAAGATGGTACATACAAATACTTAAGAATTAATGAATATTTATTGTTGTTTTCTTCTTCTACAATATCAACAACAACACATGCTTTGGTTGTACAGAAATTTGAATCAGCGAGCCAAGTTTAAATTCCGGTCTAGTCGTCTTCGTTTACTTTCGTACTTGGAAAAAGTAAAATTAATTGTTTTGTTTTTACGGCTTATCAACTCTTTACAAAGGTTATTTAAGGCCACAATATAATTTGGATTGTAAGAATAATTCATTTTTCTTTTTGGCGAGTGAATATTGCATTAAGAATTCTTTTGAGAAAAAACTATGATTTTCTGGATATAAATCCTACTATTTAAACCATAACATGGAGGAATCGGTCACTCTGTGTTATTCTAAAAATAAATACGCTAAAATTCACCTTCGTCCTTGCCGTGCGCCGACGGCATAGTGGTAGAATTTCCGACTGACGCCAATTCAGTCGAGTTTTGATCCTAGCTAGAAGCAACCGGACGTCTAGCCACACTGAAGAGCTGCGAAACAGTCGGTCTGTGGATGATATTTTTTATATATATATATATATATATATATATATATATATATATATATAAAGGGTGTTTCAATAATTTGGACCGATTTTAAGCGTCTTATGAATTTTTTGTTTGTTTTCCAGATTTAACAAATTAAGTCTTTGGCAATTTAAACCATGTAAAGATTAACAATCAAAGAACGTGTTAAAGTTTCAAGAGTGCAACTGGAAAAATTGTTCATAAAATCAAACAAACTGGCTCGGTGGCAGATGTGAAAAACACCATTGCGTCCTCGTTTACGCCGTTCAGCTGAAAAATTTGCTGCAGTGCACGAGAATGTGGCCGAAAATCCAGTCAGGAACTGAACCTCTCCACATAACGTTACATCGTTTTCAATTGCACTCTCGGTTGGTTGATTATCTTGACAAAAATATTCTCATTCGGGAAACAATGATACTTAAATTATCATAGTATTCAAAATTACCGATTATTTATTTGTTTACTTTAATTTGCTTAGTATGTACCAAGAGTTTTAAGAGGCCCAGGTCTTATCCAACTTCAACTCTAAAAACTAAAACAATCGGATTGTTATGTCTCACAAAAACCAATGACCCTCCCCTACAAACAGTAAAACACCAAATCCACTCCTTCAACAAAGAAGCTGCACTCTTCAAGAAACAAATACATGAAATCCTACCATGAAAAAACAAACCGAATTCAAAAGGGATCAATTGAGTCTGTGTACTTCAACCATATATAAAGTGTGTTTCAATAACTTGAACCGATTTTAAATGTGAATTAAGTTTAAGCGTGTAATGTTTTTTTTTCATTTTTCTTTCAGATTTAACAGCTTAAGTCTTTGGCAATTTCAATTATGGAAAAATTTACAATCAAACGTGTTAAAGTTATCGAAGCCTATTATGTAGACAAGGCGACAATGGCTTTATTGAATGTGAAGTTCCCAGGTTGCATCATCTCTTGAAACAGCGAAGTCAATTGACCACCACGACTTGACCTTTAGATTTCTTCCTTTGGAGTCATCACAAAAGTAAGGTCTATACCAGCAAGCCAACAACAATTCAACTGCTGAAGGATGAAATGATAAGGCATATTAGTGCGACCGAGGAGTAATTATGCAGAGACGTTATCAAAAATATTGATCATCGAGTAGAAGTGTGTCGCCGAGGCCTTGGCGGACATTTGGGCGATATCATTTTTCACAAATAGTTGCCATGACTTAAATAACATCATCCAATAGAAATAAATAAATTTTCACCAATAACATTGATTTATTTACTGCTGACTTTGATCCGTATTAATGAAACGCCCTTTACCTTTCCCAAGGCTATTTGCGTGTAAATGAATGCAACAAATCCAACTGGAATTCGAAGCCTGCGACATTTTATTACGAACCTCTATCCATTACAGCACCCGCACATCCACTTCTCTCGTGTATGTCTGGTTATACAAAATTTAGCTGTAAGTTCAAGGGGAAATAAAAATGGAATAATGATGCTATGAACTTATATTTATGGCTTTAAAAAATAAAATAAAGTATGCATGAATACAATGAGTAGAATATTAACTGTACTATGACAAACAGGGATCAATAGAGTCTGTGTACTTCAACAATATTCCTAAATATTAATAACTAACAATAAACAGGAAAATTTGACGTCCTTCATACTTAACTTTTCTGATGAATCTTAACTCTTAAGTTAATGATTGAATAAGCTTATGGGAAGTTCCATGACTATAAAATACTCGTGGAAATTCCCCTGCCGCACCGTTACATATTTGAGTTTAACAACTTTAACTAAATATTGCGGTAACAACCATAAATATGAATGCAACCCGTTATTTAAAGTAAGGGGGTACAAATGAAAATATTAAAAACTGACAGGGTTTCACTGAAGTAGGCATTAAACCTATGAAAGCATTATCGATTCCTCTTTCTTTCTTCTTATTAAGATGCTTTTCCAACCGTAGTTTAGATGTGACACAAGGCTGAAAGTACGAGCACGTTGTAAAGCTCGAACTCACTACTCGGTCATAATTAATCTGGCGAGACAAGCTTGCTAACCATTGCGTCACGTCGAGGTGGCCTCTTTCTTCTTCTTATGGTGATTTTATAAGCGCAGCTTAGATGTGGCACAAAGCCGAAGCTCATTATTCAGTTCTAATAGTTCTAGCGAGACAAGCTTGCCAACCTTACGCCATGTCGAGGTACCCTCATTCTTCTTATTATGTATGGTTACGTTTTCTCACAAAAACCAAACAGCAACTCTGATATATCATTTTTCTTTCGACTTACCTCACAAACAAATCGAAATGGTCCATTATTTATCTGAGGTAATGTCAGTGCCTAATGCACGCGTTATCCAACTTATTAACTTACTAACAAAGGGACAAGTAGAATTATAATACGATGATGATGTTGATAATAATAATAATAATAATAATAATAATAATAATAATAATAATAATAATGATGATGATGAAGCTTATAGCGCTGGATGAGGTCGTTCGCAGAAATAATAAAAGTAAAAAAGATGCTGAAACGGTAGTATTAGGGCCAATCAGAAGGTCAGAAGAGAGTCGACATGGTTACCAAATTAATTCAAGAACGGGAAACTTTTCTGTTCTTGTTTTATTCTTTTTATCTTGGTTTATTTTTTTCATTCTTATAATCTTATTTTTTTCTTCTTTTCAGGCCGACTTTTAAAAAAAATATCTTACAGTGTATTTTAAAGGTCTTTTGGTTTTACTGCTTTTATTTTCCGTCTGATTCAATTTGTGAAAGGTATATTTTCAGCCGTTGGCAGAATTATGTGTGGGAATATATTGGAGGAAAAAGGCGGGAAATGGCTGGGATCAAAGAAAGGCGGCTGAATATATATATATATATATATATATATATATATATATATATATATAAAGCAACAAGATCATTGAATGTTGGCTTTTTCGTTATTTTTCGCAAGTTTTACATTTTGGTTGTTTGCTTTCACTTCATTTGTTGAATTTCATTTCGGGATATACATACATACATACATACATACATACATACCTACATACATACATACATGCATACATACATGCATACATACATACATACATGCATACATACATACATACATGCATGCATGCATACATACATACATACATACATACATGCATACATACATACATACATACATACATACATGCATACATACATACATACATACATACATACATGCATACATACATAGTCATATTCTGAAAAGAAAGTATTTTGATATATGTAGGCATAATTTATGCACGTGATAATGTTAATGAATACTTAGTTTTTAAGCTTAAACGTATTTACATATATAAATTTAAGTGTATTAGTGTGTGTATGCATTCGTGCGTGCGAGACTTGACACGCAAATCCATTGATAGAAAGATACATAAATATACAAATATAATATAAAATTTTCTGTACGATTATTTATGAGTGCTCAGTATCGGAGATAGAGCAATTGCAGATATAAACATTATATATATATATATATATATATAATTTGCATCCATTTTGAATGTGATTTCTCGTCAACAGAGGCTTCGATACAGGTTTGACTGTTGTTGCTATTTCCCTCAGATACCGACACCGAGTACTTTTAGACACAGTAAGATCCCCAATACAACTGAAAAGCTCTTGACTGGTAAGTCCAGGGTTCTTCGTGGCCTCTCGTTTTAGTCGTGACATGAGACGACGTGAAATAACCCTCGGCTTACCTTTATCTGCCCTTTTGCGTACTTGTGTAGGGTCAGCGGTGAACTTTTTAACTGTTTGATGACACTTCCAGATTATTTTAGAAATTTCTATGGTAGATTTACCTTTTGAGAGTTCTGAGGTGATAATTTTCTTTTCAGCATCACTTAAACTGCTTTGACGGCCCATCATTTCACTAAATTCTTAGACTTTTCTAATAATTTGGCACACACAAATCACCGTGCTGACAACAAATATGGCGCCAGTTTGTTTTCATTGCGCAGATCAGTACAAAAATGTCAGTGATTGCGCAAATCAGTGTTGCCAACATTGGGTGAAAATTTTGTTTGAATTGATTGGACGGTTTTTGAAATATTAGAAAAAAGTTATCTCGATAATAATTTGGCACGCATATATGTGTGTGTGTGTGTGTTTGTGTGTGTGTTTGTGTGTGTGTTTGAAAACGATTTATACATTTTCATATATATATATATATACGTATAATTATAAATATATATATAATATTAGTGGTGTATATATATATATATATATATATATATATATATATATATATATATATATATATATATATATCGAAGAGAATAAATTCGAGGAAATCGTAGTCATGATCCAATTTATCCGAACTATAAATTCAAAAAGAAGGTTTATTCCGACGAGAGCTCTACTTATTACAATAAGAAGTAATATATTCTTTTTGAATTTGTAGGTCTTTTGAATTGTATCGTGATTACGATTCCAATGTAATAAATTAGAACCATGAAATATTAGAGTGTATGTGTATATATATAACAATTATAAAACAGTTATTGGTTAGAGTAGAATAAGTTCAGGAAAAAGTTGTATTAAAACATAAATATTAATTATACACATCTAAAAAAATAAAAAAGATAATAATATGTAGAGCTTTTAAACTAAAAAAATTAGGAGTCAGCCAATCACGCTACCTTGTTTTCATTATACTAAGGCGTTGCAGGCCAAATGATTTCCTAGCGCTTTATTATTAATATATAAACGCACAACATAAAGTGTAATGTAAGGGGGAGGAGTAAAGCAAGAGTATTAAAATTGTACTGGAAGGAGGAGTAAATAAAATGTCCATACTTTCATCCGGGTTAGTACGAAGCCCAGAATTACTTTTTAGTGTGTATGCATCGTGACAATATTTCAGATATTTCATTCACTAGATTATTTCGGCCAGGAAATCGTATCATTGTTATTTTTTTCTTATAAATCCCACAAATGGCTGGCAATCGTTGTGATATATATATATATATATATATATATATATATATATATATATATATATATATATATATATATGTACACGCACACATACACACACGTACACACACATATACACAAACCATGCAGTAAATTGCTGATACCCAAAGAAGCGTGTACAGGCAGGTTTTTCCGAAAAAATTCTGGAGTCGAGTGGCTGAAGGAAAAAAAATCAGTTGACAAACTTTTACTTATGTTAATATTATATATATATATATATATATATATATATATATATATGAAAGAATATAGTTTTAAGGTGTGGTGTATTTATGGGATAAAGTGCTCAATATCACAGAAAGAACGTACGTAAATATAAATATAAAAGTGAGTGTTCTCGCGACCTGACGATTGCCTGTATCATGAAACAGCCTGTCGCCTCTGAGCGTTGACTTCAATGTTCACTTATATATATATATATATATATATATATATATATATATGTGTGTGTGTGTGTGTGTGTGTGTGTGTGTATGTGTGTGATATTTAGCATTTAATCGTCAATATAATAAAATTATTTTTGTAAAAAACAAAATACAACTTCCCGAGTCAAAAAAAAAATGAAAATAAAAATTCAACAATATATATATATATATATATATATATATATATATATATATATATATGTGTGTGTGTGTGTGTGTGTGTGTGTGTGTGTATAATTTAATTTAAAGAAAGCAGGCAACTTTAAGGGTCCATTGTTATAATTTATTTCCCCAGTGAGTTTCTTTGTCTCTGGGTCATCAGACCTCACTTCCAAGGATGAAAAAATAAATTTAAATTTACATATATTTTCTTTACGCTTTTATAGGGTAATATTAAGTTGATGCATGGTGATACGCAGCGTGGTGAGAGATAGTGTGGCAGACATGGTCGAAATTAGAGAGGGAGAAGAGAGATAGGAATACTTTTAAATTTATTTTTATTACAATACTTAATAGTGAGGAAGTGCGGGTAAGTATTAGATATTGACCTATTTAATAGGTCAATTCATCGGAAACGATATAGAGAGAAAAAAGAGAAATAAGAAATAAGAAATGGACTTAGGGTTTTGAAAGAAAAAAAGGAGAATATAAATTTGGAGAGGGAATTTAAGAAAATTAACGTATATGGGCATATAGTGGCCAATCTGGATAAAATACAAATTTATATATTTAAAAAATTTTTTTTATATTTTTCGATTAACTTTTCATAGTAATTTAAGTGTTTAAAATCTCTCCACAAAATAAACTAGGAATTTAATATACACTGAATGTTATATCAATAAACAAAAAATAAAAAAATTACTAATATTAATATTTTTAATATTGTGAGTAACGGTTAAGAATAATATTTCTTAAAGTCTAAGTCATCAAATTTAATTTGAAACTATTTCGAAATGAGTAAGATTTCTTAATTAAAGTCTAAATTAATGTCTAAATGCTATTTCAAGATGAAGTAATATTTGAAGGTAATAATAAAAAATTATTGCCTTTACACTTAATCTATATATATACACAAACATACAAGCATACATACATAAATATATATATATATATATATATATATATATATGCATACATACATACCTCATACATATATTCATACGCACCACATACATATTTACGTAAATATATATACATATACATATACCCGTATATAGAGACAAATACATATACAGCCACATCCACGTGTATCGATGCACATACATATACACACTATAAGTAATTTGTACGTATTATTTATCATCTCTCAGTTGTATCTCTGTCCTTGGTGCTCGCATCGAGGCCAGCACAACCGACGGTTGCGGGGGCTGCGTGAAATTTTTGTCCCTGCCCAGGTGCACGCGCTCGGATCCCCACATTAAAACTACCTAGTGTCACATCTCATTCTCATGGGAGAATGAGTAAACACCACATACATATACATACATAACCTTACATATTCGCGCGCACACACACACATACACACACACATATATATATATGTATATATACATAT
This sequence comes from Acanthosepion lycidas, assembly GCA_963932145.1. Classification (NCBI taxonomy): domain Eukaryota; kingdom Metazoa; phylum Mollusca; class Cephalopoda; order Sepiida; family Sepiidae; genus Acanthosepion; species Acanthosepion lycidas. Next base: position 3,710,101 of record OZ010610.1, on the reverse strand, counting down.
ATATATATATATATATATATATCTATACATATATATATATATATATATATATATATATATATATATATATATATATATGCATACATACACATAGATATTTATACATATCCATATATATACATCCATATATATATACACATATATACAGTTAAGGAGTAATATTTCTTAATTAAAGAACCTAATTTGAAACTATTTCAAGATGAAGATTTGAAGGCAATAATAAAAAATTATTGCTTTTACACTTAATCTCTCTCTCTCTCTCTCTCTCTCTCTATATATATATATATATATATATATATATATATATATATATATATATATATACACAGACATATACGCATACATATATATATATATATACATACATACATACCTCATACATATATTCATACACACTACATACTTATTTACGTAAATATATATATATGTATACATATACCCGTATACACATACAAATACATATACAACCACATCCACATGTATCGATTCACATACATATATATATATACATAACCTTATAAACACACATATATATATAGACATATTCACACACGCATCCATATATATACACATATACACAGGTGTACACGTACACACATATACGCATATACACTTTCATGCACATGCACACACATATACATACATATACCTACCCGCATACACACGCACATACATGCGTTCGCGTGAGCGCGTGCGTGCATACGAGCATCCTCACATCTAAATACAAGCCAATAAATACTTCCGTATATAAACATCTACATATACATACACTAACATATGTGTATGCTTGTAATTACCACATGGACACCTATAAATATTAGCCTAATTGTAAGGATACATATCAATGCACATATGTCCATATACAAATGCATATATATGATAATATAGATGAGAGAGTTAGTATAGTGAGACATAGAGTATTATTTCAAATATTAATAATTTAGACATTCAGAATTTCAATTTCAATGGACAGTTTTTTTTAATGTAGTTATTAGGTTGGTGCAAAAATACTGTCGGTTTTTGACGTATTTTTTAACGTCAAAAACCGACATTATTTTTGCACCAACCTAATAGTTATATTGAGATGATTTCTGTGTCTGCATTTAAGGATCATCTCATTGTGTTGTAATGCTTCAGGATGATTATGCTTGATTATCAGGATTTTCTCTTTAATGCAGAGGTCACATCTGTCTCTGAAGTTTTTTGGAGTTCGAGCGCTAGAGATGATTATCTATTTCACCTGTGAGGTGAAGCCGTTTTCCATCAGATCCCAGTAGTATTTCGATAGCGCTGTTTGGTGTCTTTGACATTCATTATTGAAGGAATGGCAATGGTTGTAGAAGCGCTGTTTCCAATTACCAGTAGATATTCCAATATAGATTGTTTTTTGTTTTACATTTTCCTTGGTGGAGATTGTGGCTTTGTATACCACGTTTTTTGTCATGCAAACTCCTCCGACTGGACATTCAATTCTTACTCTGCAATTTCAGGTAGAATTCTCTTTTTGTAACTGGTCAGCATTAGAATCCCTTTGTAACTGGTTAGTATTAAAATCCTTAATGATCTTACTATTGTGAGAATTTATAATTTTCTCTACAATGTTAATGCATGAGTAACTAATTTTTAGATTCTTTTTATTAAACTTTTTTTTCAATAGATTATCTTTACTAAAATGCTTATCTATTAAATTTAGGAAGTATTACCTTATATATAATCTTCCTTTTTCTATTTTTGGACTTATTGGATGCGTTTTTAGTTGGTTTATCTATAAAATCCAATGTTTGTTTGCAGTTATTTTTAATAGGGCTTGATTATATCTAGATTTGTTTTGATTAAAAATTGTTTCGCTAGAAGACAGTTTGTTTATTCTGGCATTGACTGTGTTTGGAATTTGGTTTATAATTGCTTTGTGGTGGTTCGAGTTGATATCTATGTATATGAGAGTTTGTTTTTCCTTTAGGAAGGGTTCGTAGGTGTTATGGTAGAGATTAAATATAACAGCTAAGAAATTACTGATTTTTAAGTTGGATGATATATCAATTTTAAATCCTCAAAATTTGAAGGCTTTAATTATTATTTCTGTAGTATATATATATATATATATATATATATATATATATATATATATATATATGTCTTGGGTATGACGAGAAACTACATCCGGCAGCAAGGTCTCTGATCGTAAAATTTAAGGTTTTGAAGAACGTGGATCCACTTTTTAACTGCTGTTGTTCTTAGGTCCACCCTGACCCGTGGTGGTAGCATCTGTTAGATACCAAGCTATGGGAAAACAGTGACCCCCTAAACAAAAACAATACATTATGAAAATATAAAATACAATTTTGCAGATTTATATAAAACATTACCAACAATACATATTTATAGAAAGATTACCAAGAATATATTTTATAGGAAAATGACCAGCAATACATATCTGTAGTTGAAGGCTTATAATTGCCTTCAAAATATTTCGACATTAAATAACCCATAGAGGTGTTGATATGCGGCTAAAAGCAAGCAAGCAACCAACACACACACACACATATATATATATAGTTAAATTTCCAGATCAATTCTGTGAACAAGACAGATTGGTATAAAATGACAATTGGAAAAAAGATCTTAGATTTTGCCTACGCGTTTCGTCTTCCGACTTTTTCAAGGCAAAAATGAAATCGAAATGGTCTTGTTGTTATAGTTACATTAAAAAATCCAAATTTAAAAAGATAGACGCTTCTTTCTAAGCCTTTTTTTCTGGTTAATGTAAATTACCTTTATAGTAAGATATATATTTTTTTTTCCATGTCAACAATATAGTTAAATTCCCAGATCAATTCTGTGGACAAGACAGATTGCTATAAAATGACAATTGGACTAAGATCTTTTTTCCAATTGTCATTTTATACCAATCTGTCTTGTCCACAGAAATGATCTGGGAATTTAACTATATTGTTGATATGGAAAAAAAAAACTCTTACTATAAAAGTAATTTACATTAACCAGAAAAAAGTCTTAGACAGAAGCGTCTATCTTTTTAAATTTAGATTTTTTTAGATTCTGTTCAAAATTACCCTATGCAAAAGTATTGGATACATGACACTTTTTTTTAAATTTCCAATCAAAACTTTGTATTTTAAAAGATTTTAAATATTCAAATTTTCGATAGTATTGGAATGTTATCTCTGACCAATCAGAGAAGCACACAATTGTTTACAAGATAGTGCTACTAATCATCTGACTCTGTGATGTGCATTCTGCAATTCAAGGATTAAAAATAGCAAAAACTAAAGAATTATCCTGATATATGCGAGATAGAATCATTGAACGTCACAAAGGAGGACAAGATTACCGAAAAATTAGCACAGAAATGAATCTAGTTCTAAGTACAGTAGGAAATATCATCAGAAAGTATAAGAAGTATGGCGATGGTACAGCAAACCTTCCAAGAAATGGAAGACCAAGAAAAATAAATTACCAAGATTACCAAGAAAAGTACCTTTACTGAAAACTAAACATATCAAAGACCGTTTAAAGTTTGTCGAAACTTATGAAAAGAAAGGTATGCAGTTTTGGGAAAAGGTAATCTGGTCGGATGAAACGAAAGTTGAACTATTCAGAAGGAACACAGCGACAAGCGTTTGGCGAAAAAATGGCACTGCCTTCAACAAGCACAATACCATCCCCACAGTTAAGTTTGGGGGTGCTTCCATTATTATATGGGGATGCTTTTCATCCAAGGGCACTGGTGAGTTACAAGTTATCCATGGTAGAATGAATGGTAGCATGTACAGGGAGATTCTAGAGAAGAACCTTCAGAAATTTGCAACTTCTTTAGGACATGGTCGGAATTTCGTGCTTCAACACGACAATGATCCCAAACATACCGCAAAACTTACAAACGAATAGTTTGAAAATAATTAGTACTCTCAAGTCTCAAGTCTCCTGACTTGAATCCAATTGAAAATTTGTGGAATACTTTGAAGGTTAAAGTTCAAAAGCGGAATCCACAAAATATCAAACAATTAGAGGAATTATGCAAGGAAGAATGGGGTAAAGTAACGGTGGATCAGTGTGGAAAACTTGTGGCCAACTATAGAAAGCGACTGGAAGCAGTGAAACAAAACAGAGGCTACGCAACAAAATATTAAATTGATGTATTCAATGCTTTTGCATAGGGTCATTTTGAACTTTGGTAAAAAAAATGTATTCAACCATGAGTTTTTAATTTTCCTTCCACATACAACTTAAACAACTTTACAAGATATTACTTACCAAATATCAGGTAAAATGGCGAACATAAACTAGAGTTATAACAGAAAATAACATGTATCCAATACTGCGTGTCACTGTATATATATATATATATATATATATATATATATATATATATATATTATAGTAAAATTTCACAAAACGGTTCTGTGGATAAGGCATAACATTAGCCAGAAAGTAGCTTACACATGAGCGTCTCTCTTTTTTAAATTTTGTATTTAATGTAACTATAACAGCAAAAACATGTCGATATCATTGTTTGCCTCAATAAACTCGGAAGACGAAACGCGTCGGCAGTAATCTAAGATTTTTTTTAATGTCATTCTTATAACATAAAACAGGGCTCTGTGTTTAATGAGGGAGCCTAAATATTATTTTGTACAACATGAGTTTTTGACTATGGTCGTCCGCGACTAAAGTTTCATGTATGTATGCATGTATGTATGTATGTATGTATGTATGTATGTATGTATGTATGTGTGTGTGGGGGGGGCGTATTAATGTGTGTTCTGTTTTATATAACGAAAAACAAAGAAATTTAATAAAACCACCGTCATCCTCAACGCCTGTCCGCAAACAGTTTCGGAAATGAATGCATGCGTAGATCAACTCGCGCTGGTCATTATGTCGTCAATGATAGCGGCCATCAAATAGTCTTTGGTACTCCGGTTCCGATGGCTCTGGTCTCCTCTTCGACGACCCATCAGATTTAGTAGTTCAAAAGATTCAAATCAGTAGCTCTAAGAGTCCATAAGGAGGGACATGGTCATAAAAACGTCCATCCTGCGATTTCTGTGTCATATAGGATATATGGAGTGTAGACTATATATGTCTACCTATCGATCTAGGAACGGATCAGCATATTTCCCCCAACAAGCCTGTGGGCACACTGGTGGTGGGTTGTAAACTAATAATCACATCTATAAACACACCATAAGTAATATCGAATCCAGCCAATCTTCGAAAATTTTCCGATTCGACAGTAAACTTTTCATCGCCCTTCCAAACTGACTTCACCCTAAAAACCTTCACACTTTGCCCCCGTGTCTGACGACTTTACCTCAATTTCTCGCACCTCTGAACACTGCTGATTACTTAAGGCTATCAAACGTCTAAACCCTAATAGATCAATTGACTTCTCATTAATTGCTTGTTTGTGATAGACGAGAAGGCACCGTCATTTCACTGCTCGTGGTCACATGACTGAATCGATCGTTCCTTTTCTCGCCGATTTGAGAATGATGGAAAACCTATTTGTGTATGCACGAGTTGCTGCATTGCACTGTGTCGAGTTATGTGTGTGTGTGTGTGGACGCAAATGTGCATGTCCCGTGACATCTGTGAAATTTAGTACTTTTTAGCACTCGATTTTCAATGTAGCCTTGTATCAAGTCTGGTACAAGGCTACATTGAAAATTGAGCGCTAAAACGTTATAGTCAGAAAGCCCCATTTTTATTTGGTAAAGCTTCACCAAGAGATACTCAAGGTAGAGTGACTGAATGAGATTGTTGTATGGACATAAGGAGTAAGTGCCGATTATGATGATATGTAGGATACATAATGGCTGGCCCACGACTTTATGATGTTAAGATTGTAGTGATCAGGCAGGCATCCCTTTCGGGAGTTAGTCCCACAAATTAGCAGTTCTAGTGTAAATTGCTCTCTCGAGTAGTTTGTAACACCCTATTTGTCATCTCAGTTGCGTCTCTGTCTTTGGGGAGAGTGCGCTCAGGGGTGTCTCCGTTAAAGAACAGAGTCGCAACTGAGGAGAATTATACTGAAAGATTTGTCCTCAAACCATCTGAAGATAACTATACACATTAGATATTTTTTTCTAAATTTTTATAATATTGTTCATCCAATGCAAGGCTCAAGAATCACTTAATGTAGAGGGTTACTGAATGAGGTTGTTGTAAGCATGTAAAGAAAACAGGTAAGAAGTGTCTATTATGAGAATATGTATGATAGACAACAGTTGAACAGATTTGAAGAGGTTAAGATTGTAGCGATTAGGGAAGCATCCTCCTGGGAATCTGTTCCACAAAATAACAGTTCCGAGGAAGAAGCTGCTTGAATAGAACTTCCTCCTTCTCTAATGGAATCTGAAAAAGAAGAAACACATATATTTACTGTGACTCGATGGAAAGAAGCTGTTTGAACAGAATGTGCTCTTTACCAAAGGAATATGAAGAAAATGAGGATGATTCGGCTCTGTGTACATGGCATGGTGGAATTAAGGAATGTAGCTCATCTGAACTTTTGTCATGGAAATAGTGATTGTATAGCAAGAAGCTAGCAACATTTCGCCTATCGGAAAGTGGTGGCAGTGTTATAAATAATTTATCACCCACAAGGCTTGTATAATCACTTTTGACCTCTGTCAAATTATGAACTAAATTAGTTATATCTGACATTTTCTTATCAATGCTATTGAGCATCGTCAATTTTGGTTTTGTTCAAGTAAGCTTTCTGGGTGATATTTTTTCTTTCTTTGTCTACTCTAGCCACTTTTTGTTTTAATTTCATCTTATTTATTTTTGTTATATATTTCACAAAATAAATTCTCAGGCGCATTTGTCTTTATTCAACACACACAGAGCCAACATGTGGTTTATACTGCTACTATACTGAGCAGACCTTAGTTACAGTTTCTGGGAAAGAGCGTGTTATCTAGCGTGATCACCAATTTGAACAAGGCTAGCACGCTCAAGCTCTCGGCCACGATGACTTGTGACTTCGTGCTAGCACAGCTATTGACGGCTCACAAGAGTTCCGTCTATCGAATTTCACTCACAAGGCTTGGGTCAATCAGTAGTATTATTTTCAGACACTTTCCAAAGGTGCCGCACGCTGGGATTGACCCCTCACATTCGATAACATGAGGAAGTTCGTATTCTGGACATGAGACCCGGGTTCGAATCTCACCATGGTCGATTTGTCCATCATTATCGTTTCACTGATTGCATAATTTTTTTCTTTAACTATTTCACTCCAAACAAGGCAATAAAGTCACTAAGACACAAGTGGAGGGTTACTGAGTCTGAGAGAATGAGAAAAAGAAACACTATTAAGGAGGGAGAGAAGTAAAAGAAGAGGAATTAAGAAGACAGAAGATAACGATTGACATCGTATTTAAATTTTTGAAGAGCATTTCTAGGAAGCAAGAAGTTGGAAGAGAGTTCCACAAGTAAGAAGTGCGATAGAAGAAACTATTAGCATAGAACTTACGGTTACTTCTAGCCCTTTCAACTTAAAATGCCGAGACCTTGCCGCCAATCTAATACTACGCTTATGTCTAGGTTACGGCAGTAGGAAAGTGATTGCTGTCGTAAGCCCGAACGGAATAATAAGTCTGCGAGTGAAGACCTAATTCGACAGTAATGGTATTGCTTGCGATTTTTTATTGGTGCCCCCCAGTAAGAATGTACGTAAAATGTATGAAATGTTCTGTAACTCGAGTGAAAATGGCTTACCTGCTGGGCGTGTCTCGCGTGTAAAGTATCTCAAAAAGATTATAGTGGCTTTACGAGTCGAAGAAAAGATAGGTCTCTGAGTCGGATACTTTCGCAAGATTCTCTTTCCAAGTATGCAAATGTGTCCTCTCACTCAGTTTATAGAAAGTGCTTACCGAGGCGACAGAGCAATGTGTCTGTGGTAGCGAACAAGAGACACGTATTGTTGGATAGGTTGATTGACGCTACTTTGTTGGTTGAAGGAAACTTTATTACAAACCAGAAGAAACTGACTACAGGTTCACTCCAGACCCCAAGTGGAACTCATTCATTCTATCTAGTGGTAAAGATGCTGGAAAAAAAATCAATGCTGCATCCACAGTCGAATCCTTCACATTTTCTCTATATACAAAGTGTAAGGAGAAAATTATACATCCTTTTTTTCAAGAACTGCTCTTTTGTAGAACTGACTCTCACAGGGATGCGCCCTTGAACACTACAACCTTAACCTACTCACATAGTCGTCATCTATCGTCATAATCTTCACTTGCTTCTACCTCCTCTTATATTCATATCACTAACCTCATTCAATAGCCATCTACATGTTCTAAGTGAACTTTAGTACAAAAACGGTAAAGAAGAAACATTTACGAATCTAGCTCATTTTTCAATATACAAATAAAACATTCTGTATACGTTACCAGCATCCTCCGTCAACAAAATGGCATCATTAAGCGACAGGGAACAAATCTTGTACATCTGTAACAATAGCGTCATCAAAAGGAACCTAGTTAAGATTATGCAGTGGATGCATTAAAAAAAGAGAAAAAAATACATCAACATCATATCGCCGGAGTAAATATTTTGTCAGGTTTGCCGCTTTTACGTTGACATTGTCGTCCAACAGGATGACACATTCAAACGTCCTGGTCTTCTTCGGCGAACAGCGTGTCCATTGTTTCACAGTAGCTGATTGCGTTGTCTGAATATGCTGTATGAAGGCCGTGAGCAGAACTTTTGAATCTCAAAACATAGTTGGCATTAATTTTTTCGCTGACTGCTGGACCTTAAATTTTTTGGCGTAAGGTTGATGACAATGGATGTTTAGAGGTCATAGAATCAAGTCTCCTTACTCGTAATCAAGTGCTTTAGAAACTCCCTATCATAAAAATGCCCTAAAAGTTAAAAAGAAATGCCTACGCGGTGCAAGTTTTTGTTTCAGTCAGTTCTTTCGAGACACAGATTTGGATTTTTGAATTTGGCATTACAACTCGGAACATAAAATTTGTCTATTGTTTTATAGTGGCTTTCAATCACAAACGTATACACTGAATATTAAGGTTATTTTGTTTAGTCATAGAACTGAAATGATTTACTCATCCCACTGGAATGACTGAAATTTCTGTCAGACGCAGTTTAGTCATGGAACTGCAATTATCGAAATTCGAGATATACGCTGTTTAGTCATAGAAATACAATGATTGAAAATGTTTTCATGTGCACTTTAGTCAAAGGACTGCAATGATTGAAATTCATATCCGTAGTTTAGTCACAGAAATGAGTATAATTTTTTGTGTTGCCGCTATTTAATCATAGAATTGCAATTTACTGAAATTCGTGTCGTCCGCAGGTTCGTCATAGAAATGCAATGACTGATATTGTTGCATTTCTGCGGTTTAGTCATAGGCATTTCAGTCTTTTCAGCGCTGTCATGCTAAGTTTAGTCATATAACTGAAATGATCGTAATTTCTGTCATCCGCGGTTTAGTCACAGAAATGCAATGACTGAAATTCCTATGATCCGCAGTTTAGTCATAGAAATGCAATGACTGATATTGTTGCATTTCTGCGGTTTAGTCATAGAACTGAAATTACTGAAAGTTGTGTCATCCGCAGTTTAGTCGCAAAAATGAAATGACTGAAATTATTTTATTTCCTCGGTTTCGTCAATACGAAAATTGCAATGACTGAAATTCCTGTCACAAACCTACATTTTGAAAATGGTGCATTTTAAGTGCAAATCTGTTGTGGTTATTTACAAATACATGCAGGCTGAAGTATAAGCTTGACATTTCTATTTATTGTTAGCAAAGAAGGAAAAAAATACAGATTTCTAAATCGTCAAGAAATTCCCAAGATATATTCTTCAGGTAGATGTAATTGCTGAGACGCTAATTTTAATCTGTTACTAAAGAACTGGTGATTGCATGCATATTATGGCCGGCAAAACGGCTGTGCCATTTGAAAATAAATTAATCTAAAAGGGTAAATTGACTGGAAGATAAATATATCATCGTTATCATGGAACTCCTAAGTCAATAGAGGTCAACTGAGAACGACCTAATTGCCGACAGCTACACAAGTATTTCTATTTTCAAAAGTTTCTAGTAGAGGTGGCGAAATGGTTATCATCCTGGAAAATGAAATCATTAAACCGAGTTCAAACACCGACTGAGATAATCCGTGTTCAGTCTAGACTAATGTTTTATGTCAAACGACGTGCATCTACAATTAAAAACAAAAAAAGATATTGCACAGTTTCTGTCTGAATTTCTGGGATGAGAAGTTAGCGTTATTTACATGCGAACTGTTGTTCCCATCTTTGTTGCTATTATCACACTTGCTTCGGTCGTTGGGTTCTTCAGCCTTCATCATATGCTTGTCGATCCGGGTAAACTTCAAGGAATTTCGAACGAAGACCTTTATTTGATTTATGAGGATTATCTCGTTCTACTGTCCATATCGAAGTTTATCTCTTCTTTAGTACTACTCACCTAATTTAAACTGAGTTGAAATGTAAGAAATTACGACTGAACTGAGTTATAATTTGCCTGCAAATTCACAAACTAACGCTAGTTGGTTAACTAAGCTATTGTTTTGTTAATCAATCCTGAGTGGAGGATTTGGATCCTTAAATCTATTCTGTCTGTTACAGCAACCCCCAAAACTTGTCTTTTATAATGCAGCTGCTGCTAGCAAAGCCTTGCTGTCATTCACATTCATTCATTCATTCATTCATTCATTCATTCTTTCTTTCTTTCTTTCTTTCTTTCTTTCTTTCTTTCTTTCCGCTTCCTATAACGTATTTATTTCTATGCGAGGCCCACTAAAGATTCACTTTCTTTCTTTCTTTCTTTCTTTCTTTCTTTCTTTCTTTCCGCTTTTTTTATTTCTATGCCAGACACACTAAGGTAGTCCCCAGAGACTAGTATAGGCGCTGTTTCTTTCAGGCGCCTAAAACATATTCCGACGTTATATGTATGAACGTATGAACGTTGTATAAGGACAATAACAACGTTGGATAATAACAAGAAAGATGAGGACAATAGTTCACTTGTAATCTAAATAAAAAACGCACGGGAAACGTACTAGTAGAAGATACAAACCTAATAACCTCATCCACGTATAAAAAAAGATTAAAAATAATGAAAGCCTTAATAATAAAAAAGAAAAAGCCAACACTTAATAATATTAACTACGAACACGGCCACAATGAGCCGTGTTCAAAAATAAAACATCCCTATAAATCTAGAAACATACACACAACCCATACACCCAATTAAAAAGCTAAAATAAAATCATCCATGATGATGGCTAAAAAGCATGTCCGATTGCGCTCGGAATTATAGAACATTTGAGCAGATTTTACACATCCTTTGTCGAGGAAAGAAAACACTTGTTCAAACACAAGAATAATTAAATTAAAAGCTTAATCGGAGTACCTTGTCTGTCGTCTTTACTGAAACATACATAAATGAAGGATTACTCTAAATAAATTATATCTATTAAAAAACGTGTAAACAGAATATATATATATATATATATATATGAACACAAGAAGAAAAACTCTTCTTTACCGACTTGTTTCATCTGTTTCTGATGGATTTTATCAAGGCAAATGAAAGGAATTTATTCTGTATCATGTATTCTTAAACAGAAGTAAAAATATCGTTATGAACGCAAAAAGAATCTTATAGAAAACAATTTATCAAATGCATTAGTAAGATTAGTAAGTAACAATTTATCAAATGCATAAAAAGTAAGAGGACAAAACACGTCGGTAGAGTAGAGTCTTTCTTTTTGTCTTTATTTATATTCTTTTTATATATTCTTTATTTATATTCTTTTTGTCTTTATTTATATTCTTTATATATATTTGCATTTATATATGAATACATTATTTTATATCATTAACTTTACTAATCTACTTTTTGTATGAATGATTAATTTTAATATAAATTGAACTGCATCACATATTTGATTTAAAAGAACTGATCCGACGTGCAAATTTTCGGGATAACAACTGAGACATTACTCTATTTATTGAACAATTTAGTTCATACCACATTGACTGAAAAACTCCTACAACAAAAAAATTACCAAATTACCATATTAGTCAAAAACGCACTCTCTTAAATATAAACAAATTCAACCTTAGCGTTACGACTGCATTCTCCAAAAGTTTTTATCCGTTAACAATAACACATTTCTAAAAATACAGATTTCGATTCGCATTTAATCTTTCGTCTCCGCTACTACCTGGATTTACTAAAAACAAAATAATTTCCATACCTGAGGATGACTGTATGTACAGCCGAAAGTACTAGCAGAATAAAAAAAGACCTTATACAACTTGAAGTTATTAAAAACAAGGATCATAACATTCATCGAGTGGTTCGTAGGTTAATGCAACTTTAAAATTTTGTTTGCGAGGAGTTTTCGCCATTTTATATCATTAACTTTACTAATCTACTTTTTGTATGAATGATTCATGTAATATATATATATATATATATATATATATATATATATATATATATATATATATATATATATATATGATACTAATTATATTAATGCTTAAATAATAAATACTTATATATACAGACGTTAGATAAAATAATGTGAACAGCTTGCAAAAATAGCAGTTTTTTTCAATTCCGACATTTCCAGGTATTTGTAAACGTCAAATCGTCATAAAAGGTAACTGCTCCGTACTTTAATCTTTTACCTTTGCTTTTCCACTTTATTAAGTCATTATTTATCTTCAGGTAAGAGTCACATACTAAAATGAGCGACTTGAATTTTCAAAGATGACAAATATTTGGTGTTCGATTAGCACGAGCATCTATGACCAAAACGTCTGAATTATTGAATGTGTGACGAGTTGAAGTGTCCAAAGTTATGACAACTTACACAAAACAAGATAAAATATTATCAGCAAAGAGTAACAGCGAACGGAAACCAAAGTTGACCGAAAGAAACCGACGTGCTTTAAAACGAATTCTGGAAAAAAAAAATCATAAAACTCCTGCAGCGAAAGTGACATCAGAACTTACCCACCTAACCAATACAGTTTCAACATGCATAGTACATCGGGAGATCTACAAAGTTGATATCCACGGAAGAGCTGCGATTTCTAAACCTCCCTAAAGTAATATAACAAATGAGTTCAAATGTCCCTTAAGGAACTGTGTTCCTGATCAAACCGAATTACATCGGTCACACAACTACATGCCTATCCAGACGCCTTACGTTACACCTATCAGACCACAGCTCTATTAGAATCAATTTAAGCACACATACAAACTTACTAGACTGCATGCAAAACATACTAGTAGAAAATACAAGCATAACCTCAACCATATGTAAAAAATGATTAAAAATAATAGAAGCCTTTTATAATAAAAAGAAAACGCCAACACTTAATAATATTAACTACGAACACGGTCAAATGTGCTAAATGTGTTCGGAAAATAAAACGTCTCTATAACATTAAAAACATATACACAACCTTAACAGACTCAATTAAATTAAAAAAAAATAATTCTTGATAATGGCTAAAAGTATAACCGAAAGCGCTCGTAATTATATAACATTTGAACAGTTTCTACACACTCTGTGTCCCTAAAAGAAAACACCTGTTTGAACATAAGAAAAATTAAATAAAAAGCTTAATCGGAGTAACTTGTGAGTCGTTTTTAATGAAAAAAAAAAAAAAAAAAAAAAAAATATATATATATATATATATATATATATATATATTAAGGAGAAGAGAGAATCTGCAAACGTTTTTGGTCATAATGTGGATTTTTAAAAATATATATTATACTTTATTTTCCATATTTTTGCTAAACCTGTTTTAGGTCTCGCGACCATCATCAGGTATAGTGGTTATTTCCACATATTATTAAAAGGAATTAATTTTCCTTATGTTTTCCGATGTTTAACCATTTTCTTTTGTGTGTAGTAGCAAATAAATTATTCTTGAAATTTTGGCAAAGATATTCTGCTTAAGGGGTAATAAAACATTTAGGATTGGTCAGAGAAAGGGCGAAGGAAGGAGGTCATTGTTGCTCTGTTTTTATGACCCCTGTATCATCTTAGACTTATCTCCATCTTTGTGTACTGTGGGCAATATATATATATATATATATATATATATGTATATATATATATATATATATATATAATTTTAGATATATCTCAGACCAGACCTAAAAAATTGTTTGAGGAACCCAGACTTCTAGCATATCGCAGACCTAAGAACCTAAAGGAAATTATAGGTAGTAACCACATTTCAGAGGATAAGGTAATTCATAATAAACCAAAAACAAAAATAACAGAGTTTTCACAACCATGTGACAACAAAAGGAGCTTATGTTGTAACCACATTAGATACATAAATTTATTCACTAGCTCAGTCACTAAATCTACTTTCAAAATCTACCACGATTCTAACTGTAGAAGTCATAGCATAATTTATCTCCTAGAATGCACACTATGCCAGAAAGAATATATAGGAAAATTTGAATGGCCCTTTCACTACAGAATTAATAATTATCGCAATCGACTTAAGTCGGCTCCCCATGAAAGATTATTACCTGTAGAACAAAATTTCCGCCTAGAAAAATACGATTTTAAAACCCATGCCAAATACACTATAATTGAGAAAAGTTCAGAGCAGATAACATTAGAAAAAATTTAGAAGACCATGAAGATAAGAGGATTCTGCTCCTCAGAACACTCCATCCAGACGGGCTTAATCACAAATTTAACATAGATAGAATTAATATATGACCCCACCAATCAGGCACTACCCACATTTCTCATCTACACAAGACAGACATGATTGCGGAGGTGGTGACGCCTCACACTTATGCACCCACACATACTAATATACACACTTACACACACCATACTCACTCACTCCCTAAGAATTAAATAATACACACTTAGCGCAGACACATCACTTTCCAGAAACCATTAAAACTATCAAATGACCAAGGGAATTCAGAGTAGCATGAATTCATCCAGCCTTTATCTTAAATATCAACTTAAAGGAGACTGTTTGACCAACATAAGGGTTGACCAAAATTTACGATAAAAAAATTAAAAAAAGACAAACAAATAAAATCTACAGATAAAGTTCATATTCTCCCTCAAGTCATTTATTTCTGCAGTTCACTAACAAGCAGAATTTTTGTTCTCTTGGTGATGGCCATGCTGGCCGAAACTAGTTGAGGAATCTAATTGAAATAATAAGGCGAAAAAATATTAATTTACGACCCAGTGTGCCTGAAAATTTTAATGTCTTAATATTTTTTATTGTTCATAACACACACACACACACACAAACACACACACACACACACACACACACATATATATATATATATATATATATATATATATATATATATATTCACATATACACATATATTCACATATACACATATATATCTTCACTAGGTTATTATTCCGTTTTCTTATTTGATTTGTTGGTGTCATAAGTATTAATTGTAGGAGGTTAGATTTATAATTAACTTTTTTTTATTATTGGTTGAATTTATGTGCATATGTATGTATTTGTATGCTTATGTATACGCACACGTAAGAAATGACTTAGCTTCCCCATGACAGTTTATCGGAGATATTCTTTCAAGGAGCGACACAAACGTCTTATTCACGCCTGTAAGCATTCATAGCGGACTCACTGACAGCAATGGCCGTCCCAATGCTTATGCCCGCTTCAAAGTTGAATAAGTAATTAGTTTTTGATTGAATCGCAAACGATGCTCTTCTGCCCTCTCCACTTCTTGCCTACCTCCACAACCATTGAAAGGGCCTAAAGATTTCCTTTACCTACTTCTGAGACATAACTACAGACAATGGATGCCTTTGAAGATGTCTGCCAGAAAGCTGAAGAATTGAAGGCCTCGTTTGTCTGTACTTCCAATATTTGTTACTTTGATATCTTCAACAGTGTCCCAAGTGTGCCCCAGAGTCTATAAAAGAAAGAGGGCCGTTCTTGTCATGTGATGGAACATTGAACCTGGGGAACGAATGAGAAAGAGAGAATAAGAGAAGAAAATAAGAAGAAATAGAGGGAAAATAATATATATATATATATATATATATATATATATATATATATATATATATATATATATATATATATATTAGGTTGGTGCAAAAATAATGATGGTTTTTGACGTATTTTTTAACGTCAAAAACCGTCATTATTTTTGCACCAACCTAATATATATATATATATATATATATATATATATATATATATATATATATATATAATGTTAAACTATATCAGTGAAACATCTAGGAACGCAGTATTCGCTAATCGTAATAAGTCTGGTTAAATTAAAAGAGAAAGTAATATATTAAGGCGAAATTGTATAGAAAGTGCACTAATTTCTGAGTGTTTCACAATAAATTTACGTCCAGATTCATACAAAATATCACTTTTCCCAACAAGACTACTGCTTTTACGATGTTGAATATTTAAAAACAAACTTCGAAAATTTTCTGTTATCGCAGTACATACGTTATACCCTGTTATATAGGAATAAAGTGTCGCCGCTGATACTTGAGTTTGAACAGAGATTGCCAGCGAACAAATACAGGCGATCCCATTATTGAATTAAGTATACCACGTGACCACAGACGAAACGCATATATGGGAGCTACTGTGTGTCTAATTGATCGCTATTTCTCCTCTATCACTATACGGTCCGGCATTTCTTCTCTATCCTCGATTACGATACAGACCGCTATTCTCTACTCTATCCATTATACTATTTCTCTATTCGGATCACTATACGGATTACTCTTCGAGCGAGTATTATCGAAGAAGCAAGTAGTATTTAGTGCGAATGATATTCGAAGGCGTCTGACACTAGTATTGTTCAACGGCGATTACAAAGTCTCTACTACAACGAGCATTGCAAAAATGACAATGAGTATTCGTTGACATCACAAAAGTGACAACGGGTGTTCGTTGTGTCATAAAATTTCTCAAAATGTGACCCAGAAATTTCACCTTTCTTTTTCTGATTGTTAGCGGCAATTTTCCTGTCGTTCCTATTCACTTTAGAACTTCTTCATTTCTTATATGCTTTCTCCATGTCTTCCGCAGAATTTGTTGGTAAAATCTCCTTTCTGTCCCTTCAAGACACTTCTTGAACCGTAATGAGAAAATAGTCACGAATCAGGCACCGGTCAATGACGTGTTCATGTGTATATTCCCTTACGTGTAAATGCCCTTGGGAAAGGCATGAATCAACTTCTTCTCCCTCAAGCTATGGGTTAATTAGTAATAATTGTATCACTAAATCATTATTCACCTCATCCCCGAAAAAGAATTTCATAATCTAAAAAAGTATTTTTTGGATCTAAACGACCTGCAGAAGGTTGATAAGCCGTAGGAATGTATTTTGTCAAACGCTTGTTTTAAACGATATCTTAGGTTTTCGTTATTTTTAAGCATTTCATCCCAATTAAGGCGTGAGTGCCACTACCACACAAGGGCTTACATAGTGTGAAAGTGAGGGAAAAGACTGCGTACTGAGGGGATTAATGAAAGGATAAAAGAAGAACAGGAATCAAGGTAACAGAAGATGAAGATTGGCGTTGCATTTAAATTTTTGAAGATAGTAGTTATCAGGGAAGCAAGTTAGAGGAAGGGAGTTCCACTGTTGGGAAGTGCAATAAAGGAAACTGCTGGAGTAGAAGTGGCGCTTGCATTTAACTATTTCAACATTAAAAGGGTGGGACCTAAATGCCAATCGAGTAACACGCTTAAATTCATGTAGTTGGGGCATCAGAGAAGACACCTTCTTTGGATTTTGTCAAGAATCTTCAATGCTAGGCATACCTAGACCGCCTTCAGATGGATGAAGGCAACAGATCTCCCGAGAGACTCTGGCGGCCTTGCCTCCCCACAAGAAGAAGAACAAGAACCTCACTAACGCCAGTAAAGTGTCATACGGAAGTGGAAGCACAGAGAGTCGGTAAAGGAGAATCGGGTAGATGTGTGAAACATACTTCCGCCCTCCACTTTAAGGAAATATCCCTCCGAGACCACAAATTAATTGCGATCTCGGCCTTCCCTTGCACCTCCGACCAATTCATTTCAAACTGGAGATCAGGACCGAACCAGATACCGAGAATCTTGACTGGCCATCCATCCAGAGGAAATGTCGGAAGAGAAACTCCCACGCACCCAACCGCAAGCCAACAGACTTATCGCGGTTGATCTTGGCCTCTGTCACCATCTCATAACTACTGATTTCTTTGCTGACGTCGTCAATCTCGGCCCTGTTCGACACAAGAACCGAAATGTCATCAGCATAGGCAAAATACCTGGGCGACGTGGTAGCACCAGGTAGGGAAATTCCGTGTAGGACCGGATTCGTCTTTAACTTGCCAAGGAAAGGTTCCAAAGCAAAAACGTAAAGCAAGGCGAAAGCGGACAACCTTGACGAATGGAGCGGAACAATACGAAAGGCTCCGATCGTAATCCATTCATCTCTACCAGCGCATCGGGGATCGCATACAGAAGACTGATCCAGGTGTGAAAGTACGGCCCGAATCCGGCCGCTGAAAGGACAGCCTCCAGAAAGAGATGGTCAACGCTATCGAAGGCCTTGGACTGATCTAAATTGATCAGCGCGGCTCCACTCTCGATTACTCGATGATCAAGCGTACCATATTAATGTTGTCCTGAATAGTCCTACCCTTCACAGCACAAGTCTGTTCAGAGCCAATCAGACTAGAGAGGACAGACTGCAAGCGGTTCGCTAAGACCATAGCCAAAATCTTTAACTCTGTGTTCAACATAGTTAAAGGGCGAAAGTTACCTAACCCATCCCCACCGTTTTTATCCTTACGTAACAACTTCATTACGCCCCTGGTGAAGCGTTGGGGTATAGACTCCAGCTTCCTCCAGTTACCGAAAATCAGTGCCAGAAAGAGAACAAAAACGGGCCACTGCCTCAAGTACACTTCGTACGGAAGACCATCTAATCCCAGAGATTTGTCCAGGCCAACCAGTTTCAGCGCTTCCCAGATTTCCGACTCTGTGATGGGATCCTCGCACCTAGCCGCTTCAGATGCCTCGAGGCAGAGAAAGTCGGCTGAATAGGCGTCGAACTGAGCTGGGCTCAGACCGGGGTCTCTGGTGAAAATTTCCTGAAAGTACTCACGAAAAGCCTCACATATGCCCTCGTTTGTAGTCACGGTCCGCTTATCCGGCAATGTGACGCATGCGATATGTCGCCCAGATGCACTCCGAACCTCCTCTGCACATTATTTTTAACCTAGCCCTAACTACCAGAGCTTGATCCTTCTTGATAAGCAAGGAGGCCAACTCTGTCCACTATCACGGGATTCAATCGTCCGATCAACTTTTTGCTCACAAGCCGTTTGCGCCGCTAATCTATCTAGATTGAGCCGACGACTATAATCAGCAGCAAACGTTCTAATTTTACATTTAAGTTTGATCCACCAGGTATTTCCTACCACAGACCCCGTCAGTTCCCTTTGTATCATTAGTAGCAGCTGGTCTCGGAAATCTTTCTCCCCAAATAATGGGCAGTTCAATTTCCAGTAACCAGCCATCTTAACGTTAGGCTTATCTAAGTTTACCGGGACCCGGACTAGCCTATGATCCGAATAAATTATATAATGGAAACTTGGACACCCTAAGATTCCCACATCGACTCTCTTAACTAAGAATCGGTCGAGGTAGCTAGAACGCGCCTCGGTAGCCGAGCCGCCACTATTAGTACAAGTCCATACTACCCCACGAGGGTGTTCATTTCGGTATTTATCCACAAGATCAAACTTGTCGATAAAGTCCCGAAATAATTTCACGTTCCGGTTGTTAGTACCCGAATTTGACCATATGCGATCTATATCGTAGTCATGGACGGCATTCCAACCCCCCGCTAAAACTACCCGACGAGATGCCGCCAAGAACGGCTCGATCTGCCAAAACAAAGCAGGCCGCTTAAAATGCTTATTGGGTGCATAAACCCCAATGAGACGTAGAGCCTTATCCTTTATGGTAACATCCAGCACGCAAAGTCTGCCCGCCGGATCTGCGAAGACAAGAGCACACGCAGCCTTCAACGACTTGCTCACCAGCCAAGAGACACCCCTCAAGCGTCCATCATAACATGCTGAATAGAGGGAAAAACCCCTACACAGAATGCTGTCATAATCACGAGAAGAAAAACGGGTCTCTCGTACACAACATCGATCCACCCTTAGGCGCCGAAGGTCACGATAGAGCCTCGCCCTGCAAGACTCGGAGATCAGGCCTTGGACATTCAATCTAGCTAACCAGAGAGCCATAGTGAAAATTGATTAGGGCTGCTCTCCTGGATTGAACATGGCAGGTGACAGGACACCGATGGCCTCTCCCATGGAGCCAGTACTCATCTCATTCTTGATGGTGCCATCAGGAGACAGGCCAGCAATGTCCAGGGGGAAAGTTAGTTTAAAGCTTCTATACAGGGAGGGGTGAACGAAAAGCGGGAGCCTCCCTGAACAAAGTTGATTCAGTTTCTTTTCATTTTCCTTATCAAAATATGCCAATGGCGGGTATACATCGAACGCGCTATTTGCTTCACGTAACATGGCTTAGATGTTTTCTGAGCCATGTCCCGCTCTAACCTCTTTTAGCTAGTGGAAAGTTTCTAGGATCTTCAATATCCAAATTATTAATCTTTAAATTTAGAAGAGTTTTTAGGTCTTTTGCTTTACAGGATTGTGAGAAACCCCTGTCGGATTGATATTTTTTGGTCTTTCGTTATAAGGTTGCGACTGGAAACGGCTTCACAGTCGGCAGGCGTGGGTAACAGTACGTCCCGCATGAAGAATCCCTTTCCTTTGATAACCTTCTGGGGTTTGATCCCCAGAGAAATTAAAGTCTTAATAACGGTGTCTTTTGTGGAGCGAAAAATTGTTCGTGAACGCTTGTCCACTACAAAGACTGGCATAATTCTTTTTTCAACACTCTTTAATTCCACGGGATTAACCAAAAGCCCATCTGCTGTCACCAGTAGTGCGTAACCTTTGGCTTTTTCGAGGAACTCCGTGATGTTGATTGAACACTTAGGCGGGGACTTACAGCAAGAGGGTGTCTCTCCGACCACTACAGTTTCGCCTTTATTTTTGTCTTTTTCTGTTTCATCTGACTTATTTTGGAGTATTTTGGCCATTTTTGGCCTCCATAGCTTCATCGGGTTTAGACTTATCTTCAAAATTATGGCACTTTTCAGCAACCATATTTTCGCTGGAAATGTTGACTTCAGCAACAACCTCATACTCTTGGGTTTTTACGTCAGTAACTAATTGATCCTCCTGTTTATTCTCTTTTTTCTTATCGGGAGGATCTTTTTTTTTCCCTTTTTGTCCCGAAAAGATTTTTACTGACCATTTTTTTTTTACTAGGGGAAGGTCTTTTTTTCTTTCTTTTTTTTTTTTTAAAGAAAAACAGGTAGAGGAGGGTTTTTTAATACAAAAAAAAAGACAGAAAACTTCAAACAATCAACACAGATTTGGACAAAAGGTCACAAACAAAACAAAAGGAAAAAAATAAACAAAAATTTAGGAATACACAAAAGAATACAGTTAACAATGACAAAGGCGAAAAAGTGAGATTTAATGATAGTATAACATAGTACTCAGTATAGGACAAGTGGATTGGGACTCGTTTCGTGATTTCCTTCGTGACGTCCCTTGAAAGGAAGTTTTTCATCACCCTCTTCAAAAATGCGCGTCTGAATTTTCCTCTTGGGTGAAGGCCGGCATCGATGCTTTTATTCCAGCAAGGAAATACCGTTCATCTCCTTGATTCTCATCTGCATGCTCAGCCGCTCTATAGGCCACAGGAATCATTTCTTCCGGCTGTACCACAGCGACACGTCTGATTGCAACATTTGTCTCTGCTCATAATGAGTGCAAGCGTGTCCTCAAAGAAGTGAAGTTGCTGATAAAATGAAACAACGTATAGCATCTCGCAAGTTCGGTTCTAGAGATTCTTGGCGGCTCTGCTGTATATGATGAACAACATCAAATCCTCAATACCTCTTCTTTCGATAATCTACAGCAGATAAGGTTGAATGCTTTGTTCGGAAATTCTCTTCCAACTCAGTACTCGACTCATTTCGAGTATCCACACCTGATCCTCCCATTAGAACAGAGGCTCTGCTGAGTGATATGCGCATAATCCCCATCACTGGTCTCAGATATAATTTCTAAATTAGACTTCCATAAGACAAGCGGAAGGGACGGGATTCCAGATGTCGTCCTAAAAAACGTGCTCCTGAGCTGGCTCCTGTTCTCTCTAAACTCTACAGCTTCTGCCTGGGTGTTTCCTGCTTCCCAATTTGTTAGAATTCCTTTGTAATTGTTGTTTTTAGAATTCTTTCTCATCCCTCTATCTCCCTATTAGTTTCCTACCGCTTTTCGGCAAAGTATTGGAGGCTTTAATGAATACTGAGGTATTTAAACATCTTATCTCTCACGATCTACTCTCTGACAAACAATATGGCTTTCGTTTTCCCAGGTCTAGCGCTGATGTGCTAACGACCATTACTGAATATGTATATCAAGCTCTTGATAATAATGTCGAAACTTGATCTGTCGCGCTAGATATCTCGAAGACTTTTGACAGGATTTGGCACGCTGGTCTTCTACGTAAGCTCCGGAGTTACGCGATTACAGGACGATTGTTTGATTTAAATCAATCGTTCCTATGAAATCATGAAATGAAGGTAGTTTTGAACGAGCTTGCTTCCAGATCCTTTCACACGAACGCGGGTGTCTTTCAATGCTCTATCCTGAGCCCCACGTTATTTCTGATATTCATCAATGATCTTCCTGATGTCATCTGTTCCCAAGTAGATATTTACCATTTACTCCTGTCTCAAGAGCAAATCCGTCAGAGCAGACAATGTAAACCTGGCTTGTGCTCTTGAAAAGGACATCCAATCTGGTTAAATTATCTATATTTATTATTTTAATAATTAAATTGTTTTAAAAATACTGGGAGCATTTTTTTATGCTAAATAATAAAAATTTCTTGAAAAAGAATTAATGAAAATTTATTGTACTAAGCTACGCACCCTAGCAAAACCAACTGTACTTTGTACCCCTCTTACCTGTTTGTACTTTTGCTTTTGATCGGCCAATGTATGGCTATTTTTGAGGGTGTGAGAGACAGGCTAATGAAAGTGAAATAATTTTATATATAGATTGTTTAGAGATGTAAGTAATATAAAATAAAACTGAAAAAATATTTTAAACTTACTCAGATCTCATTAATAGAAATGCAATTTCCCTGTGACAAAAATACAGGGTATCTGTTTGTTTTGCCGCTTAAAATGCCTTGGAATTGAATGTCACGTAACACATCAAGTGCAAATGATTAGAACCTCATGATAGAGGATTTGGGATGAGGCTGTTTTGTTTAAATCTCAGACATTTAGTTTAGTTGCTTTTGATCTCTGAAGTAAATGATATTACTAAGGTAAGATCACGATATATATATATATATATACATACGTGTCCGTGTGTACTTGATACACATAAGCATTGTATATACACCCTTGTGCAAATTAATGGAAACAACCACTTTAGTTTCCTTTCTTTCACCATACGGTCATTTTTAGACCAACTGGCGTGACAGGGTGTAATCGATTTCCATTTTTTCTTCAGATTAGGTCATTTGCAGTGGTTTGTAGTAATATGAATCTATTTTCGGGGTGTATGATGAAATTTGTTTGGCCTTGAAAAATATTGCGTCTTCCATAATTGCATCAGATTTTTATCATGCCCAGACACTGTCATCGCTACTGTCGATTAGTTGTCCTACGGCGATGGACGTTACTCCAAGGAAGCATACAAAAATTGTAACGCTGCACGTACACAATGGAAAACCTTACTAGTCAAAGTACTATAGATGGGCCCGGAAACTCTCCTGATTTAAATCCAATCGAGAATCCGTGTTGAATCTGCAAGGAAAGACTTCGTGGAATGGTCATACGAAGTACTAAAATGTGCACCGAGTCATGTTTCATTGGAAAAATGTGAAAAAAGTAAATAATAACGCAATTATTCGTTTTGTACCAATTAATTTGCACAAAGGTGTATATTCAAATAGGACTGGTTCAGTTCACCTGAATGTGTTACTTATAACAATAGTATCGATTTCAAATGTGAAATGCATAATTAGGGTGTTTAACTCATGTAAAATCGATAATCATCTAATCAATATTTCAATTTTCAATGGATACTCCTCAAAACTCTCTTCAAATAAGGATGCGTCCTATACACTGGCACGTTTTACATTCCGAAAAATACAATAATAATGGCATGGTGACATCGAAGAAATTCGAACAAATTACGTCTGATACTATTAAGTGTAACAAGAAAAATAAGACGAAACAAGTCAATAATTAATAATACTTCTAATGATAATACTTCATCTATGGTATTCGAACAGCTCAAGAATATTAAATCTTATGACTTCGATGTGCAAACCAGAAGCAAAATTTAGATGAATTAAAAACAATAATTTCAGTGATTCATTAAAGAAATTCGGACAACATTTGCTAGAATTATAACATATAATCTTGTGTGTGTATGTGTATAAATGTAAAAAATATTCGTCTGAATAAGTCTTGAAATAATGAATAGAAACGGTATAAGTTTTTCGAATTTTGCTACCGCGATTTTCTAGCAGATGGATCTGGAAAGAGCCTCGAGAGAAGCAGATGGTTTGGATAGTGGAGTCGGTAGCAAATTTCTAAATAAAAAAAAAGTACAGTATCTAGTTTGAGAATCTGAGAAAAAAAAGTGGATAGGTTTTCGGAAATGCTGGTAAATATCTGATTGGGAACGAGGTGTTTGGTCCAGGTGGGGCGGAACTCAGCCATTATGGGGCGTGGTTTCAGTCATATTTTATTCTAGTTTTATTTTTATTTGCTTTTGTTCTGCCTATCTTTCTTTGCTGACATTTTTTTAGTTTTTTTTCTTTGCTGACAGCAGGTGCACGAAACAAGAATGGCGTTACTGGGACGAATAGCAAAAATGTAATTAACGAAAAAGGCTGATTTTATTCTTTTGGGTATGTTTTATTTTCTTGAGTTGAGGACTGAGGAGAGAGAAGGGTAAAATTTGAAGGTAAGGAAAGCAATGTGGTTTATATATATATTTTTTAATTTTATATTGTTATTTCATCGCTTTTTTTTTTAAAAAGAATAGTTGATTGGATTGTAGAGAGGTCAAGAGTAAGGTAACGAATGGGTTTAGGGAGAAATTTCAATAAAGGTAATAATTGCCAAAATAATGTTTAATCGACAGGAGGAGGAAAAGAATTATATCGAGAAGGAAACAGTGTGAGAAATACAATTTTAAAAGGGAAATAAGCACGCGCGTGCGCGCGCGACAGAGAGAGAGAGAGAGAGAGAGGTGGTGAGGAAATAAAAGAAAAACAAAAGAAAATTAGTTAGCCAATCCCTTTTGCAGACGCCTGCTAAGGCAGATTTGTGTTTGTTCATATCCGACCTGTGATTTATGCTACAACTATGATGAGCGGATCTTAGTTACAATTCTTTGAGGAGAGCGCATAACCTGGCGGGATCAGCAGTTTGAACAAGGCCAGTGGATTGACGCCTTCGATCAAGTTGACTTGGGACTGTGCGCAAACGCAACCATCGACAGACTCCAAACAGTTCCATCTGCCACTCGTTCACAAGACATAAATCAACCCGCAGTATGGTTTTCAGACACTATCCAACGGTGCCGCTTAATGGGATCGCCTCCCTAGACTGATAACATCAAAAAGTCACCTCCCTGGCGAAAGAACACTGGTGAGATTCGAATCCAGATCTCATGAATGGCAAGCGAACTTTCTAACTACCGATTGTCTCTGTCTGACTCTCTCTCTATATATATATGTATGCTTCATATATATATATATATATATATATATATATATATATATATAAGCATGATTCATTAAATAATATAGATGTATATAGGTGTCTATTTATTTTAAGTAAGTTCCTTTCATATTGTTTGTTAAGTTTAATAACATTATCATTAAAAATTCTTGAAGCTATATACATAAAACAGTTGAAACCTAACTTGAACAAAATAAATTATGAAATCTCCACAAATATTCTTAAATACCTATAATTGATAACAGAAGCCATTGGTTTATCATTATTGTTTTGTCCGTGTATTGTTTGATATATTGAAATGTAATTGTCATCTTTGATAATGGCTAATGTAAGCCGAAAGCTTAGATAGGACTAAAACATATATCAATATGGTGATTTCCTTTCAATGATAATGTTATTGAGCTTATCAGACAATATGAAAGGAAGTTACTTAAATAGACAAAACTTGTCTATATCATTTAATGAAACATGCACAATGAAAAAATGCAGCCTAAATACACAATATATATATATATATATATATATATATATATATATATAAAGAGCCAGAACCTATCTATCGAGGTTTTCACCTGCCGGATCAGGAGGAGTCACAATTATCAATCGATGTCCCCTGGAATGTTGTCTTTACACTCCCTGTCCAAGAATGTGCTTCTGAGGTCTCATCCTGGGTTAAAGCTGGAATCGACGCTTTCATCCCCTCAAGGAATTTTAAGGTCAAGTCGCACTCCTCCCCTTGGTTCTCCGCTGCTTGCTCAGCCGCCATTGCCCATAGGAACCACTTCTTTCACCTATTTCGTTGCAACATGGCGGACTGCATTAGACGTCTCTTTGCCTCCGCCCATAACGAGTGTAAGCGTGTCCTCAATGAAGCTAAATCAATATTTGCTGCTCGGATGAAGGAGCGTATTGCATCTCGCAAATTTGGCTCCAAAGATTATTGGCGGCTCTGCAAGAGCGTCTTGAACAATAGAAAACCCTCCATACCTCCTTTATTCAACCAGTTCGAGGTCCTGACCTCCTCTACCGACAAGTCTGAATGCTTTGCTCGAAAATTCTCATTTAATTCAACACTCGACTCCTCAGGTGTACCCATACCAGACTTCCCTCTAAGAACTGAGGCCCTATTGAGCGGGTTGCACATAATCCCGTCATTGGTATTGGGTATTATCTCCAATTTAGACCCCCACAAGGCCCGTAGTGGAGATGGCATACCAGCCATTGTCTTGAAGAAATGCGCGCCTGAGCTCGCGCCCGCCCTCTCTAAACTATATAATTACTGCCTCAAGGAATCCTGTTTTCCTGACAGCTGGAAGTCCTCATCCATTGTTCCTGTCTTTAAGAACTCTGGAGACCCCTCTGACACCTCTAATTACCGTCCTATTAGTCTCCTACCCCTCTTCGGCAAAGTTTTCGAAGCCCTAATCAACTCCGAAGTGGTTCACCACCTTACCTCTCACGACCTGCTCTCAGACAAGCAATATGGTTTCCGCTACGCCCGATCTACAGCTGAGGTGCTTACGGCCATCACTGAAACCGTCTACCAGGGTTATGGTATTACAGGTCGATTGTTTGACCTAATACAATCATTCCTGTCAAACCGGGAATTGAAGGTCGTTATCAACGGATTCTCCTTCAGTTCCTATCCCACGAGCGCAGGTGTTCCCCAAAGCTCCATCCTTGGCCCCAATCTGTTCCTTATTTTCATCAACGACCTTCCTGATGCCATAGGTTCCCAAGTTGGCATCTACGTGGACGACACTACTATTTACACCTGCCTCAAAAACAAATCTAGTGTCGCTGACAAAACAAACCTGGCCGTGCGTCTTGAAATGGACCTCCAATCGGTTGTTAATTGGGGCAAGAATTGCCTGGTCAACTTTAACGCCTCAAAAACTAAACTATAACGATCCTTCCCTGCCCCCCATTAGAATGTCTGATAGTCAACTTCTTGAGAGCAACTCTATGCGTCTGCTCGGTCTCACGTTGACTGCTGACCTGAGATGGAACAAATACATTGAGTCAATTGTTTCGTCCACCGCGATGAAAGTTGGCTCTCTGTGCCGCGCCAGGAAATTTTTCTCCCCAGAATCGATTCTCCAGATCTACAAATCAACAATTCGCCCTTGCATGGAGTATTGCTGCCATATATGGTTTGGGGCACCTTCTGTTTACCTCGGAGCTCTTGACAAGATCCAGAGACGGATATGTAATATAATTGGCCCTGATCTGGCATCTCGTCTACAGTCACTCTCTCACAGACGCGCCGTCGCCTCTCTCTGTCTTTTCTACAAATACTTTCATGGTAATTGCTCTGATAAGCTGCTTTCACTGGTTCCCAGACTTCATGAATTCAAGCGCCCTACGAGGCTGGGATCCCGCTCTCACCCTTACACTGTAGAAACTACTAAATGTAGCCGTCTCTTCTACTCCAATACCTCGCACCTCTCGCCTGTGGAACACCCTTCCCAATTACTGTTTTCCTGAGAGCTATAATCTCCAGCTATTCAAATGTAATGTCAATCGACATCTCCAGTTGCCTTGATCTATCCATTATCCTTCTCCTCATCCTTTCTTCTATCACTCCTATCCGCTCTCGCTCCAAATCTTCTGCACCCCCTTGCATCCTAGTGGCTTCACGCCTTGCTCGGGGCGTAATGCTTAAAAAAAAAAGAAACAGAAAAATTGGTTTAATAAAAATAAATCCCATTTATTCATCTTAATGGGTGAAAAAAGTATTTGTACACTGCAAATTTCAAATTTTAAAACTTTTAAATTGCATTAATACTTTAGATTATTCAAGTGGAACATTCTAAAATGTTCCGATAATGCCAATAGTTATTTTCAATAGTATATTTTAATACAAACAGAACATTCTGTAATTGATATTCGTGCCAGAAGATTATCATAATGGCAAGAGTTAAAGAATTGATAAACTGATTGTTAAGCTCTGGAAGAAAGGCAAAAGTTACAAGAAAATCTCAAACAACCTGAATATTTCATTTACTACCCTTAATTCATTCATTGCAAGGTATAAAAACTGAAAACTGTTGAAAACGAAAGAATAACAGCTACTCCACGGAAGATTTTTTCAAGATCTCCGATGAAATTAATTCGTCAAATTAAACAAAATCCAATGGTTACTCAAGAGTTGCAGGATGATTTGCTTTCACCAGGGATCTGTGCCTCTAAACGGAAAATAAGCAATGAAATTCATAGGAACAATGTAAAGTCACGCTTCTCTTGGAAATCTCCACTGCTATTGAAAAGACACAGAGATGTCTGGTTGAGATTCATTTGAGCATCAGGGTAAGAAAGATTGTATTTGGAAAGAGTATTATGGACAGACGAAACCAAAATTGAGCTGTTTGAACATGATTCTAGAAATCATGTATAGAGGAAAGACGGCGATGCCTTCAGACACAGTTCCAACAGTAAAATTTGATTTGGTAGCATCATGGTTTAGTGATGTTTTTCTGCAAAAGGTACTGGTAACATATCAGTAATAGATGCTAGAATGAATACCACAGAAAATCAAAATATTTTGGAAGCAAATTTAGTGATTTCGATTGAAAATCCCGAACTACCTTCTGATTGGATCTTCCTGCAAGATAATGATCCTAAGCACACTGCAAAACTCTACGAAGAAATGGCGCGCTGAAAATAATGGGAATATCCTGAAATGGCCAAGTCAGTCTCCAGATTTAAACCGAATCGAGAATCCGGGGCAATATTTGAAAATTCAAATCCAATCGAGAGTTTCAACAAACATACCGGATGTGAAGACCATATGCGAAGAAGAATGGAGCAAAATACTAAATAAATTTGCAATTTATTAGATGAGAATTACAAGAAGAGGTTGGTGGTTGTAGAAGTGAATAATGACTCTTCTACAAAATATTAAATGAAGATTATATTTTCTTTTATGTATTGTACGAATACTTCTTTTATGCATTAAAATGGATAAATGGGATTTATTTCGATTAGATCAAATTTTTTCACTTTTCTATGCATACTTATTTATTACGCATCTGTGCACAGTTAATTATATGAAAGGGGTGTCTATTCATTAGTTGTAAATACGATAAATTAAAAACTTGTATGTGTACGAATATTTGTTTCCATCACTATATTACCCATGTTACTATATGAGCGATAAAGATAGCAAACCTTAAAACTATATGATCATATATATATATATATATATATATATATATATATATATATATATATATATATATGATAGTTTTGAGATTTTATAATAAAAATGCATAATCAGATGTTTTTTTCGAAACATTATACTTTCAGGAACATTTTTACAATTGTCAATAATTTATAACTCTATCGGGATCATATACCCAAATTTATTATATATATATATATATATATATATATATATATATATATATATATATATATATATATCAGATAAAAATAATTTTAAGGTTTGCTATATTTATATATCATATTGATCAGCAGTACTACCCATGAATACAGCAAATCTTAAAACCATATTTTAATATATATATATATATATATATATATATATATATATATATATATATATATATATATATATATATAAAGTGAACAGAGGCGGCATATATATTGCTCACTGTATCCCATAAATATAGCACACCTTAACTGTATATATATATATATATATATATATATATATATATATATATATATATATATATATATATATGTGTGTGTTTGTGTGTGTGTGTGTATAATAATTTTAACTTTTGTTATATTTATGGGCAGAAATGGTCAATATCATACACTGACTGGTTATAAATATAAATATATATATAAATATAAATATATATATATATATATATATATATATATATATATATATATATATATATATTATAAATAGAATAGCAGACACTGCAGTCAGCACAGAGCAGTGACAGTCTGCGTTGACTCAATCTTAAAAATCGTATGAAACAGTGTCGCTGCACGACATTTACCTCGATGTCCACTCTTATATATATATATATATATATATATATATAAAGTGAACAGAGGCGGCATATATATTGCTCACTGTATCCCATAAATATAGCACACCTTAAAACTATATATATATATATATATATATATATATATATATATATGTGTGTGTGTGTGTGTGTGTGTGTGCGTGTGTGTATGTGTGTGTGTGTGTATAATAATTTCAACTTTTGTTATATTTATGGGCAGAAATGGTCAATATCATACACTGACTGGTTAGAAATATAAATATATATATAAATATAAATATATATATATATTATAAATAGAATAGCAGACACTGCAGTCAGCACAGAGCAGTGACAGTCTGCGTTGACTCAATCTTAAACATTTACCTCGATGTCCACTCTTATATATAATATATGCACATATAAACATTCAATACTTATTTAAGGTCAATTTAGAGTTTCATAATTTTTTGACTAGCGACAAGTATAAGTGCATTGATCTGAGAATTATTGTCAGGATTCACGATGAGTGATTAAAAATCACTAAACTCTGAGTTGACGTTCGATAATTATTAAACATTTTTATTTCTGTTTTAAATATAATTATCGTTCTAATCTTATAGAGAGCACTTTATTAATATAACTTCTGTTATATTTTAAGGACGTTAGATTATATAATTTTACGTTTATTATTTGCCAGTATTAATAGCTAGTACTTTTATTTTATTTTAGTTTCTATATATTAACATATACGAGGTCTGATCAAAAAGTATCTGGATTGTTGCTATGGTACGCAAACTAACGTATCTTGGTATAGATTGAGCTTGATCTATGTCGTGCATGTTATAATGTTCTCGCTCAATTCCGTTGTTTATAGCAGTGTTTGGAAAGAAAGTGTGTAGAGTGTGGTCATCTCAACACAACACAGAGATTCTATCAGTGACTATACCTTGTGAAGCAGTTGTTTTTTAGGCTAAGCACAACATTCTCCAGGCTCGTCAGCCACCATATTCATCAGATCACTCACCTAGTGACTATTTCCTCTTTTCAAAAATCAAATGCCATTTAAAAGGAACAAGATTTCAAAACGCCGAGGAACAAAAGAATGCGCCGAAGCAGCTACTCACTATCCTCCAAAAAGCAGTTCCAGCAATGCTACTCTCAATGGAAAAGTCGCTGTATAAAGGTGTGGCATCAGAAGGGGATTATTTTGAAGGAGAATAAATACTAAATTGATATACGTTATAGTTTTGATCAGAACTCATGTGTGTATATATATATATATATATATATGTAAGCAAATATAAATGGATATAAATCCGACAGAATGGAGAAAAATATTTGGAAAAAACAAACAAAAATCCTTAAATGCAATTATGTTGTTTTAATATGAATGAAATGTCAACGTCTGACGTTTCGGTTTAATAAACCTTCTTCAGGACAATATTCATTAAAATACAATTAACATAATCAGTTCAACATGACAAAGACGATGGACATAAAAACAAGACTTATCCAAAACAGATAATTGAAAATTTTAAATGATCAGCTTTCCGTTTAAGCATGGTCACGTTGTCGTCAAATGGGCGACGCTTTCAAAATGTATTCCTAAAATTTGAGTATTTTGAATGAAAACGAAAAAATGAAAAGAATTCTATTATGATGGAAAATTGTATGTACGCTTGTACTGACCATTTGGTTGTACGGAGGGGTATACCAGATGATCTTTCTTTTCCTGTTTTTCTTATTATTGGGTATCGTTTCTATAGGTTATGACAGCGTTTATGTATCCGCTATTTTTCAGGGCTGTGTTATAAAAACTACTGTGTTGTCGGAATATTTCCTTATTTGCTGAGTTCATACTAATTCTTTTCTCTATTGATGTGGGTATATGCTTAATTATAGATTGAGGGTGGTTTGACTTAGGGTGTACATAAAGGGGATTAGTATTAGGTTTTCTGTAAGGTAGGTGAACGTTGTTCGTTAAGTCTAGGGTTACGTCTAGGAAGTTTACTCTTTTTAATTTAGTGTTGACTATTGTTTTTAAATTTAGTTTTCCGAATTCATTATAAATTATCTTTCTAATTTTCTCTGTTTTAAAATTTGTGGATCTCCTCACTACCATAAGCCTGTCATCTCTGTATATATATATATATATATAAGTATAAGTGCGCAGGTATGCACCCAACGTGTTCTTTTCTATTTTCTGCATACCTGCGCATAAATGCATATATATATATATATATATATATATATATATATAAGTATAAGCGCATACCTGCGCACTTATACTTATATATATATATATATATATAAGTATAAGTGCGCAGGTATGCAGAAAATAGAAAAGAACACGTTGGGTGCATAATCCGGAGTTCCTTAGTATTTTTGTTTTTATTTTTAAGAAGACAGTAGGTCAAGGTTCTGTCACTCTTCCTACTCCAATATAAAACATATTTAAGAGAGATATAAAATTAACCCCTCCCTATACTTTATATTGTCTGTTTAACTACCACTCTCAACCCCCTCTATTAAATTACAAAAATTACACTACCCACCAATTTCTAATCCCATTTTTCCTCTCAATTCGTTGTTGGAAGTTTTACCTGATGATCCTGAATCCTTAAAAAAGGATTTAGGTGAAATAAATTATCGTAATGGTACCTTAAAGTGGTTTGTTTTTCATTACATATTAGCTCTGTCCTCACATTGAGCTCTCAGGATTTCATCCTCTTTGGATTTACCAATTCGGTTTACCAAGTTCCTTATAACTTAACTATTAGATCCTTATCAAATAAGTTGAGCTCTCTTTGGATTATCTCCCATCGGATTACTATAAGTACCTTCACTTCCAACGCAAAATGGAAAAATTTACACCGGATTACTCACTCAAAAATATTCCTTACCCTTCTGTTGAATCTTTCACCATATCGTTAACGGAAAAAATTATTGACCTCATCAAACGGATGAGATGGAAAACTTACTTCTATTTTAATCCCCAAAATAAACCTACAAATCTTAATGACAATTTTCACTTAAAATCCCAAAATACACCTCCCTGCAATAAATTATTGGAACCATTTGAAAAGGACTTAATTAATCTAATAAACATAATATCTTTTAGAAAAAAAATACAACTCTTTCCAATCCAATCTTAAAAAGGACATCAATAACATCAAAAAATCTAAGAAACTATGGATCAGAGCTGATAAATCCAAGAACATTTACAAGATTAATCCATCGGAATATAATCATCTGATTCGGAACAAAGTATCTAACTCTTATAAAAATGATAATAACTCCAAACACTTATCCTCCATACACAGAGAAACCGCTAAATTTGCATTTAAACACAATATTGCTGATAGAATGGGCACTACTCACTTAAAAGATGCCTACCTACTTTTTAAAGACCATAAACCTAACTTTCAAAATAATACACAGTCCAGACTAATAAATCCCTCCAAATCAGAGTTAGGACTTCTAATTTCTAGAAACATTCTTAAAAGAATAAACGTATCTATATTAGAAAATTATCCCTTAAACCTTTGGAAAGATTCATCTGACACCATTAAGTGGTTCAAAAATATAAAATCTAAAAATAAAGCCACCTTTATCCAATTAGACATTATCGATTTTTACCCCTCCATTTCTAAAGATTTATTAGAAAATAGCCTAAATTTTGCTAGAAACTATACTGAAATCACTGACGAGGAAATTAAAATCATAATGGATTCCAGAAAATCTGTACTTAAACTTAACGACACTACTTGGTTTAAAAATAACAGTGACAATTTCGATGTCCCAATGGGAGCATTTGATTCTGCTCAAATAGCGGACCTAATAGAGATGTACATTTTAGATATTCTGAGCAGATTTCTTAACCCACAAAATGTCGGGCTTTACAGGGATGTTGGTCTCATTATTATACCTAACTCTAATGGACCTCTTACATCCCAACTCCATAAGAAAATAATTAAGGCTTTCAAATATATAGGTTTTAAAATAGAAATATCATCTAACCTGAAAATAGTAAATTTTCTAGACGTAACATTTGATCTTGAAAATAACACTTATAAACCTTTCCAAAAGGAGAACCAATCGCCCATATACATAAATATCGACTCAAACCACCCTATAGCAATTATGAAACAGATCCCTAACACTCTAAATACTAGAATAAATAAACTATCCTCTAGTAAAAGCATCTTTGATCAAAATAAATCAACATACAATCAAGCCCTATTAAAAAGCAATTTCAAACAAACACTCACTTATATAGATAAATCTACTAGCGACACGTGTTCTAAATCTAGAAATAGAAATAGGAAAATTATATGGTTCAACCCACCCTTCTGAAAGCTGTCGAACATTAATATAGGAAAATATTTTTCTTAAACTAATAGATAAACATTTTAAAAAAGATAAGCTATTAAAAAAGTTGTTCAATAGAATGAATTTAAAAATTAGTTATTCCTGCATGAACAACATGGAAAAAATTATTAGCTCCCATAATAGTAAAATTTTAAATGAATTTTATAATCAACTTCAAAAAGATCCTAATACAAGCCCAAAGACCAAATCTACCTGTAACTGCAGGGAAGGATCTGTCTGTCCAGTAGAAGGAGTATGTTTGTCCAAAACATAGTATACGAAGCTACGATTTTCCCCAAAGAAAATATTGAACGTAAGAAGATCTACATAGGAATTTCGGCGGGAAGTTGGAAACAACGATTTTACAACCATCGCCAATCCTTTTATAATGAATCAAAAAAACACCAAACTGCACTTTCAAAGCACTATTGGGAGTTATTGGAAAACAAATTAACCCCACAAATAAAATGGAAAATCGTCTCAAGAGCCAAAACTCCGATTAATTTCAGAGACAGATGCAATTTGTGCATTATGGAAAAAATACTAATTATAAAACGTAAGGATCCGGACATACTATTGAACAGACATAATGAGTTGATTTGTAAATGTAGACATACAAATCACCTCATTTTAACAAAGTATGTGTAGATATATAAATAGAAAATATAAATTGTTTTAAATGAATATATGAAAATACTGACACTGTGCTCTTTGATAAATGTGTTGTTGAACTTAAATTTTTTTTTATATGTGAACTTATTTAGATATATATATATATATGAACATTATAGATAAGGGTAACTATGTATTTATATTGTGGACACATATGTATGATAGTATGGATATATATGTATAAATAGATATACACATGTGTGACTATAAATATACTAGTATGAGGCATGTTTGAATACTGACAATTTTTTTTTTAACGTGTATGCTGCATGGGTGTGGATGTATATGTATAAATGTTTTTTATGCTTGTTTTGTATGTATATGTATATTATATGTGTATGTACGAATATATGTGTGTGTACATGTACTTAAATATGTGTGTTTTTATGGATTTAACTACTTGTAATCTATATATGTATATAGACGTAATTACCTTAGAATTAATATTTGGAAAATATACATATGTATATGTATGTAAATGGGTGTATAACAGTGTAATATAAATACATATACATGCATGTGTGAATAATTGTAGAAAATATTCTTTATATATATATAATTGTGTGTATGTATGGTGGTATATATATATATATATATATATATATATATATATATATATATATATATATATATTCTTTTTATATCTTTTTTTGTATGTAGGGTTTTGTGCTTATATATGAATGTATATGTATTTAAGGGTGTATATGAGTATGTCTATATATATGTATATATATATAGATGATTAAATGGTTAGATAAATTTTTTGATATATAGATTTGTATATGGATATATGAATTGTATATGTATGCATATGTGTATGTATATATGTATATATATATAGATGTATATGTGTGTGTATGTATATATGTATATATATATGTATGTGTGTGTGTGTGTGTGTGTATGTATATATGTGCGTACGTGCATGAATTGATTTTAAATGAAATATTGGGTCTTTCTAATGACATTTTAAATTTACTATTCTTAATTTGTAATATCCTTCTCTTTTAATATTCTATAATTTAAATTTTGTTATCTTCTGAAGGGAGTTTCATTTCTAAATTGATAATTTAAATTTAAATATACCATTCTTTGACTATTAATAATAGTAATAATATTAGCTAAATTCCTTTAAAATGAGACACTTCCGAAATCACCTAAAATTAAATTTTAACTATGGAATTTAACCAAAATCTATATATATTTCAAATATTAAAATATAGATAAAGATTGTAAAATGTATATATAGTTTATGTACGAGGATAAATGAATTTTTGTGTAAATTATCTCATATGTTTCTATGTGTTTTTTTGGACTTGTTAATGATCGTATGTATGTAGGGATTCACATGAATACATTTGTGAGACATATATGAATAAATGAAAATTAATATTACCCTCAAATACTATTAAATAATGAAACCTAATCTTTAATTTAGTTTACCAATATAATAAATAAAAATTACATTCATAAATTAATTTTAAATATTAAAATAGATGTTATTGTTATTTTTTATTTTTTTTATTTTTTTATATATTGTGGAAATACAATTAATCGGGTGAATAAACTATTAAAATTTTAAATATTTCTTTATGTCCTAGATAAATATGTTTATTACAATAATAGTTATATTTAGTCCTGAAACTATTTACTTAAAAAATTAAAGATTTAAGTTAATAACAAAATTTTTTCAGACATCGAATTTTCTATCAAACATTGTAAGCTATCTTTTACATAATTTTGTTAAAACAAAATTATAACAACTCCATCTCTCTTCCTCCCTATCCCTCTCTTTACCATAAGACTCACTTGTATACATTTTCTACATTTCATTTCCGTTTTGTTAACCATCTAAATAGGTCAAGGTTCTGTCACTCCTCCTACTCCAATAGAAAACATACTTAAGAGAGATATAAAATTAACCCCTCCCTATAATTTATATTGTCTGTTTAACTACCACTCTCAACCCTCTCTATTAAATTACAAAAATTACACTACCCACCAATTTCTAATCCCATTTTTCCTCTCAATTCGTTGTTGGAAGTTTTACCTGATGATCCTGAATCCTTAAAAAAGGATTTAGGTGAAATAAATTATCGTAATGGTACCTTAAAGTGGTTTGTTTTTCATTACATATTTATATATATATATATATATATATATATATATATATATATGTGTGTGTGTGTGTGTGTGTATGTGTGTGTGTGTGTGTGTGCATTAATCGTTACGACCCCATGCGAGGCAGTAAAGCTACTAAAACACAACGGGTTACAGGTTGTCGATGAATTAGAAACAGAAACATTAATAATGAGCGGGAAGTGAAAATAGTAAAGAGGAGGACAGTAGATGGCTACTGACATTGCATTTAATCTTTTGCAGATTAAAGTTGACTGTAAAGCATGGAGTCGGAATGGACTTCCAGAAGCGAGAAGTACGAAAAAAGAAATTGTTACATAGAACTTATAGTTAAATCTAGCCAGCTTAACTGTCAACTGATGAGATCTTGATGCTAGTCTAGTATTGCGTTTAAGTTAATGCAGTCTAATGTGTATTTTACAGAAAGAGACAAATAGCTAACGTTTTTGGTTATAATGTGGATTTGTTTTAGTCTATATATTTTATTCTTCATATTTCTGCTACACGAGTTTCCGGCCTCGTGACCTTCAGGTAAATAAAAGAAATTTTTAAAGGAATAAATTGTCCTTATGATATATATATATATATATATATATATATATATATATATATATATATATATATATATATATATATATATATATAAAGAAAGAACAGTAAGATATATAATCCGGTGTTCTTATAGATATTTTTATTTTTACAAAAACATGGTTAGAACTGTAGCGGAAAAACCATATTTTAAATCAATTAATTTGTAATATTAATGCTCTGTAAATATACACTGAGCACTATTTTGTAAAAATAAAAAAAATGTCTTTAATTTAATTACAAAATTAAATTCGGACGTTCCATTTTTGAAACATGGTTAGAACTGTGTAGCGGGAAAACCATATTTTAAATCAATTAATTTATAATATATATATATATGTCTCTTCCTCTTGTATGTCTCTACTTTTGCATCTGCTTTTGTCGTATCACCATTCATCTGCTTTGCATCTCTCTTTTCTGTTTTCTATTCTATGGTATCCATGCATTTTATATTATATTTTCTCGAAGGCTACGTCGAACAAGACGAAATGAAACTCAGAAGGGAAATGTTTGAAAACTCTTTGTCCATGTCATCCTTTTATTTACTGTTTATATACTGACTGTAGTTCATTTTCCTATCATGAGAGCGGGGTTCAAATCTTAACATAAAACAAAATTTAAAAAAATATATATGGAAAAAGGGTACAATGAAGATTTTCGAGATAAAAATCTATTTCTTAGTAACTACACTGTACATCTGACTAACGCCAAAGTCCTGGAAACAGCCCACAACCAAAATATATATATATCTTCGATGGTCAGGACATGTAGCAAGGATGGAAGAGTCAAAGTTTCTACCTCTTATCTAGTGAAGTCACTTCAAGGAAAAGACCACGAAGTTGTCCTCTTCGAAGTTACTAGGACTAACAAAACAGCACTGAGGGGCACTGGGCTTGTCTAAATCATTTGAAAGACATGCACAAGAACGAACCAACTGGCGATGTTCCATCATCACTGGAGCCAAAACTTTCAAAGCCATCAGAAGAGAAAAGGAAGAAGTCAAACGACAAGAGAGAAAGGATCGATCTCGAGAAAAAATCGATCTCGTCCTCCATCAACATTACCATGCAGGCAATGACTTCGACTCTACCATACAAGAATTGGTCTACTTAGTCATCAATGTCATCATCATTAAGGAAGCGATCCGAAAAGAAGAAATTAAATTCTTGGATACGAGATAAAGCCGACGACAACGACTGTATCTATTACTGGCACTAGACGTAAATAAAGAATGTTATAATTTAATTTCATTTTTTTTTTAAATTTTAGGTAATTGGTTGATATTTTTTAATAGTTTCCTGCACAACTTAATCATTCAAAAGCACAACAGAGCATTAGATGCAGTTCACTATATTAAGGGCAATCGTCTGTGTTCAATATGTGCCAATCTGTCAATAATTGCTTCTACATCCAATTTATCTACCAATCCCCTTTCAATGGATAGTAACATGTATGATTGCAAATTCTCCTCAAGCAACCAATTTCTTAACCTTGTTTTTATGATCTTAAGCTTTGTAAATGTCGTCATTTTTATCTGACATAAAGGATCCATTCCATCAAGGGGCTAACACCCTGGCCAGTCCGCCACTTTCTGTTTAGTGTTTATCCTCCCATTTTCAGCTCTATTTGTCTCTTTTTGTTATAAATATTTTTAATTCAATATTTTCATCTCATGGAAAGATATTTTATTGTTTTGTTACATATGAAATAACCTCAAGTGCTTCGGCTAGAGAAGCTTCTGTTTCGTTATTTGGTTTTTCAATGTTACTTGAGTCGACATTTAGAGACGTCAGTTTGGACTCTAATTCATCACAAAATGCTTTCTTTACATAGTCATTTTCAAGAGATTCGGTTTTTGGTTTACATCAGAACTATATTGTCCATCGATTATTTTTACACTGGTTACCAAAGGTTTGGGAACTGAGTCAAAATATGATTTATACACTCAAACTAGCATGAACCAGGAATCTGATATGTTCAAATCAATAACCAATGTATGGCCATTTTTATATAGGCTATATCATGTCATACAATGTTCCTGAGGATGATTAAAACATGATCGAGAATAGAAAATAAAATATCAACAGAAATCCCGCTAGTAATGAATTATTCTTAACTCTAGTAGCGCTGAAAATGTTTAGGAAACACTAAACATCCGACTATGCATTTCTCCGATTGAACTACATCAGATCTATGACGAAAAATGATTTTCGTGTGTATGCATTTGTGCATAGTTAAAATAGTGATATATATATATATATATATATATATATATATATATATATATATATATATTTATGCAAAACTAGGTAAACCGCATGGGTAGACCCAAGGAGGATGATATCCAGAGATCTCAAAGACATTTAGATTTACATCAAACCTTAACCTCCCAAATATGCCCTTTAAAGTAACGCGAATTAACAGCGTCTAAGAATTTGAATGAAACCTGTCCTCGTGGAATGTAATTTATTAGGGTTGCTATAGCTTCTTCATTTAATGTCGGTCTTCACCCCTTACCCATCTATATCTAGAGACAAAACGCGTTAGGGTTAAGCAACGTCTAGCCGACACACAATGGGGTTAAGAATAAGGAATTGAAATGGTACACCTAACCCACTCATATCTTATCTTCTCTCCCACCTTACTTCCTCACTTCGTTAATTTTACATAAGCTTGATGAGGTCCATCAAAAACGTGTGAATTTCTTTTCATTTTTCATTTCAACCTTTCGAAGTAAAGTCTGATGATCCAGAGCCCAAAGGGGTTGTGGTGAAATAACTTATTACATGGAACCTTAAAGTGGTCTGTTTTTATTCAAATATATATATATATATATATATATATATATATATATATATATATATATATATATATATATATAATTTAATGAAAACAGACAACTTTAAGGGTCCATAGTTATAATTTATTTTGCCAGGGAGTTTCTTTTCCCCTGGCTCATCAGACGACACTTCCAAGGGTGAAAAAATTCATTTAAATTTATATATAATTTTTTAAAAAATTTTGTAAAGAATTATATGAAAATTTTAATTGACGAGCCAGGGAAAAAGAAACTCCCTGGGGAAATAAATTATAACCCTGGACCCTTAAAGTGTTCTGTTTTCACTAAATTAAATTAATCTCTCTGATTTAATATTGAGCTCTCCGGATTTCATCGTCCTTGGGATTATCCATACTGATTACCAAGATATTCATTACTTAACTATATATATATATATATGAAGAAAAATATACGGAAAAAACAAACAAAAATCCTTATATGCAATTATGCTGTTTTAATGTTAATATAATGTCAACGTCGGACGTTTCGGTCTAATAAACCATCTTCAGGACATATTCATAAAATATAATTAACATTATCAATTCAACATGACAAAGACGATGGACATAAGAACAAGACTTATGCAAACAGATAACTGAAAGTTTTTTATGATCAGCGTTCCGTTTAAACATGGTCACGTTGTCGTCACATATAAATTTTAGATCAAAATAGAATTCTTTTCATTTTTCATTTTTCATTCAAAATACTCAAATTTTAGGAATACGTTTTCCCATCCTCCCCAGTTTGTTTTGACCCCCCCCCACCTTTTCATCTCGACTGGGTCAGTTTTCCCATTCCAGCCTAAAAATGTAGGTGTTAGGAAGTGAAGATTATGAGGATATGGCTGAACGATAACGGCTGAATCTTGACTTAAAGAGGGTAATATTGTTCTGTTCATTGAAGCATCCACGTGGGAGTCTGTTCTATAAAGTGCCAGTTCTTGCGAAAATGTTATCTAAGTAGATCTTTCTTCTTATAATTTTAGTAATAAAGAGAGAATGAGCACGAATCGACACCATTCTGTATCGTTGCTTTTAAGGCCTGAACTGGTGCAGTTAAAGGATATCTCATCTGAACTGTCATAGAAATAGCAATAGTTTAGCGTTGCTGCATTTGTGAAAAGAGGTTGCAGGGTGGAGAATAATTCGCATAACATGGTCGCATAAATGATTTTGAACTCTATCAATGATTGGGGTATTTAAAAGTGGATCAATAAGTCTGTAGCCTGACAAAGTCATTAGGTGAATTTTGATCTGAAATTTCTACTGCATACTTCTTGATCTATGATATTAATGAATAAAAGTTAGATTAAGTACATTGACAAGGAAGTGAATTGTGTTGAAAATTAGATATATCTTGTGTAAAAATATTTTTTCATAATGAAGACATGAGATAGGTGATTGCCTTAGGTATGCATATGTA
Organism: Acanthosepion lycidas; assembly: GCA_963932145.1. Lineage (NCBI taxonomy): Eukaryota > Metazoa > Mollusca > Cephalopoda > Sepiida > Sepiidae > Acanthosepion > Acanthosepion lycidas. The sequence goes on along the minus strand of OZ010610.1, from coordinate 3,667,097 downwards.
ACAACAGCTAAATCACACGAAGAAATTCCCGAAGGCTTATCTTTCTGTTCGTCCCACTTTTCTAAAGCAGAATTTGAATGATCAAACATTGTTTGGGAGTTTAGTCCAATATCTCTTCGTAATATTTGTTATGATAGTATTGTAGCGTCGAGGTGAATGATGAACAGAGAAAAATGGGTGCTTAATATATTTATTCAGTAACAGTATCCGGTGCTAACGAATACATACAAAAAACAAAAAACAATAAAATGCAAAACAATTAACAAGACAACTTACAAGGGATAGAGGAGGGTCAAATGCTGTATAGCCAAGCGAAGTAAGATCAGTCCGAATATTAATCAGCTTAGTATCAACTTATTTAGATTTATTGTATAAAAATATACAATTGTGGCACATGGCCAAAAAAAGGAGGAATGGGTTGAGGCTTATACCTAGCTAGTCAGGTTTCTGACCAATTCACTTATTACAATTTGCACATTCACCATAAGAACTCATCCGTCATTAATCAATCCTCCATATACCATAATGTCGCATACTCTCAGGATAACCTTCAATAAGCATCCCGTGATATAAAAATTGGATGATTATAAAAATTTTAGGGGTTTTATTTCTGTTTTATCGTCGATACACAGAAAAGAAT
>OZ010610.1:3631457-3663957 GCA_963932145.1 Acanthosepion lycidas | reverse complement strand
CCTAAATCCTTTTTTAAGGATTCAGGATCATCAGGTAAAACTTCCAACAACGAATTGAGAGGTAAAATGGGATTAGAAATTTGGTGGGTAGTGTAATTTTTGTAATTTAATAGAGGGGGTTGAGAGTGGTAGTTAAACAGACAATATAAAGTATAGGGAGGGGTTAATTTTATATCTCTCTTAAGTATGTTTTATATTGGAGTAGGAGGAGTGACAGAACCTTGACCTATTTAGATGGTTAACAAAACGGAAATGAAATGTAGAAATACTGTTTAAAATAAACTGAGCGTCTTGGGTATTCGCTAAAAAATAACGTTTGAAATAAAATATGTCAAGTTAGAAATAAAATTCATTAATTCTTTAGAAATATATATATATATATATATATATATATATATATATATATAAGTGAATATATATATATATATATATATATATATATATATATATATATATATATATATATATATGACTTAAGCGTTATTTTTAGTGGATATTCGTATTTTATTAGGCTGGTGCAAAAATAATGACGTAATAATGTCGTTTTTTGATGTTAAAAAACACGCGAAAAAACGACATTATTACGTCATTATTTTTGCACCAACCTAATAGTAAACGATCTGTTTATTTATTAAACATTATATCTATTTATTTTCCGCTACCGACCTGAATGTTCGGGAAATCCTATTAGAGAAAAATAAGCGCCCTTCGATAGGATTCAAAGCTGTGTTCCCTTAAGGGGGAACCGTCATTAGATATGACGCACCGTGATGTCTCGGCTACAGAATGTGTCGATGGCCCAGGAAAGTTGAATTGTGCCCACAAGCACATACTTTTCTTTGACTCTTGACACAAACATATCTGCCTAGTATTGTATCCTAACATAAACAAAGCAATTTCTAAAGAAAGGGATAGACTTTTTATTTATTAATCCGATAGAATTTTATTATCGAAACATTATTTTTAGTGCTAACTCCTATTTGAGTAAACACTCTGTTTATTTATTAAAACGTATATTACTTTATTTCTGCCGGCCTGAATATTCGAGAAATATGTGTAAGACTTCTAAAAAAATCAGTATTGGGTGATGCAAGTAAAGACTAAAAACTGTAAAAGCTATTATATAAAATAAACAGCCCACATTAAAAAAATATCATTCACCACTGGGAAAAGGTTTCTTGAAGTACATATGATATTGTAGAGGATCGTGTGTTTACGTGTTGTTGAATTAGAAACACGTGCTGTATATTCCATTCTAGAAGGTCCAACTACAAGCAAAATGACGGACTCAAGTTGGAGTCCAACCGAAGATGTAAAGAAAACAAACAAGACCGATATATATATATATATATATCAACAAAAATTTACAAGGAACAAAGACATTAACATTTGTGTCCGTGTGTGAACGTAAAGACTTTGGTGAAAGTTCGTACATACGTGTACGTGTGTTTCATGGCGTTTTCCCACAAGTGGACGAAAACGCGGATCTTTGCGAGAGATCACATTTTTAAATGTGTCCGCTGAAATGCAAAGTAGAAAGAGAACGAGAAAAGAAATCACCCAGTTTTTATAGAGTAGGTAGAGCGTGCCCTAGTAAAATATTTGGACAATTAAGGAGGAGTTAACTCCGACAATATAATTATAGTGTATACATATTTTATCAGTTTGGTAATAAAGTAAAAAATAAATAAAATAAAATAAATCGTATTCTTTTTCTTCGGCCTCGTTTCCAGCCGTTACACATGACGTCACGCTAAACCATTTCGAACGGCCAGCTTTCCAACGAATACCAGGATGTAGACAAAGGAAGGCAACATATCGGTTCTTGATAATGACTGCAAAAGTCGAAAGTACTTGAACAAAAATAACAAAAATATGAACTTCGGACAGTTCGTACACAACTTCAAGTACAATATAGACTTTGACAGTTGTTTTTTGTCGAACTTGTCTGGATAAATACTTGCTGCCTAAATATACCATGAGAATAAATGTTAAGTGCTGTGTTTATTGACTTGCAAACAAGATTAATGGTAAAATTAAGAACTATTCATTTTTATTGGCTTACGAAGAAGAGTAACGGTTTATATTAAATATTAAATGAAATTAAATGAATGGAACTGAAAAAGATTCAGGAAGTTATAGGTAGTCAAAAAATGAGTTACATTTTTCGAGGAATTCCTATATATATATATATATATATATATATATATATTAGCTGGCCACTCGTATTCGAGGATACCCGTCTACTAGGGCGGCTAGCCAATCCCTATTACAAGCACATTTGTGTTTGCTCAACACCCACCTGTAGTTTATACTGCAACTATGCTGAACAGACCTTAGTTACAGTTTTCTGTGAGAGAGCGTGTTATCTAGCGTGATCAACAATCTGAACAAGGCCAGCACACTCGAATCCTCGGTCACGATGACTTGTGACACCGTGCTAGCACATCTATCGACTGTCTACCAAGTCTTCCGTCTACCCAATTTCACTTACAAGTCAACCCGTGGTATGGTTTTCAGGCGCATTCCCTCCAGACCGATAACATTAAGAAATCTTCTTCATGACAAATCGACCATGGTTAGAAAGCGAACGTTTTAACCACACGATCATGCATCACCCATATATATATATATATATATATATATATAATATATATATATATTGTCTTTATTTAGGCAGCATCTCTTCATTCATACACGTTAAAAAATATGAATCAATATTGTGAATTTCTTTCTTCGTTCAATGATAATATTATTAAACTTATCAGACGTCATGAAAAGAATTTACATAAAATAAATAGACAACAGTTGTCTATATAAATTAATGAAACGTGTATATATATATAAATATATATATATATATATATATATATTCAGTTGTACGGATATTAGTTAATAACCCTAGGTTTCACGCTTTTGCAAACATCAGACAAACTGTTTTATTTTTAAAAAAGAGGATATATTTATACATGTTTGTGTTTGCTCTTATACTCATAGACACACATATATACAGGTGTACGCATTTTAGTTCGTACGAACACACACATATATATAGTCTGATGTTAGGCGCAAATGCACATCCATGCGTTCACGCATACATACATATACGCAATTGTCATTCTGTTTCGGTGTCGAGACTGTAGCGTTACATATGTAGCAATGTTCTCTTAACAAATAGCAGGTGGTGGGTGGTCTTGACGTTCTCCAGATCAGCCGTCTGATAAGCTTACGTTCTCACACATATACACATATGTAGACGCGTACCCACACTCAAAGTTGATGTTTGTATTTATATATATATATATATATATATATATATATATATATATATATATATATATATATATATATATTTATATTATAAGTTGTTACATACGAACAAACAGGTAATCAAAGATACTTATTTGTTTCGATGCCTAAACTTATAAGCATCTCATCAGGTGGTGAACAAAGACGACTATCTTGTTCGTAAGTAACAATTTATAATAAATAACTATTGCTGTACTTTTATATTAATTAATGTTATGAACGTTTAAATTTCTATTCTTTTCGTTCTCATTACATTTGTATATATATATATATATATATATATATATATATATATATATATATATATATATATATATATTGCTATTTTACTTGATTCCCGGCATAAGGAAATGGACTCGATGGTATTCTTGCAATTGTCTTTACGAAATGTGCGCCTGAACTGGCGCGTGTTCTCTCCAAGTTTTGCAATTGATACTGTTCTAGTTCTTGCTTTTCCGATTATTGGAAATCGACTTCTGTAATTCCTGCTTTTCATGAGCTCTGGTGAACACTCGGATCCTTCAAAGTATCTCCTACTTCTGTTTAGTAATGTACTACAAATTCTAATCAACTCTGGAGTGGTTAATCATCTCTCATTGCTTGTTCCCTGGAAGAATTTGTTGCTCTGTATCTAGCTGGTTTGGATGAACATTGCATATTACAAGCACCTTGCGCAGCATCAGATATCAAATTCTGACAAGTACTGTTCACAATTAATGGTAGCAATCAATGTAAAGCGTCTGGAATTGGTCCACTTTATCAGTACAGTGCCAGACCTCACATCTCTCTTTGCAGACCCGGCAAAAATTTGTTACAGTGTGGTTGGATTGTCCTACTACACCCGATGTTCTCCCTTAACTTTTCACTTTCAGATTACAATTTATTTCGACCCCTATAAAATGTTCTTAAGGTAATAAATACAATTCCCTGGCAAAATTTCAATGCAGCTAAAACCAGTTCCTGAAAGAAAGATGCCAAGTTTCAAGCGGGATTGAATCATGAATTTCTTTTCTAATCATTTCACCCCAAGCAAGGCAGTAATGCCACTACCGCACAGGCGGTTACACGGAGTGAAAGTGAAAGAGAAAACTTAGAATAGGGAGGATTGAGGAAACGGCAAAAGATGAACGGGTTTCAAGAAGACAGAAGATGGTGATTGATATTGCATTTAAATTTTTGAAGATAGTAGTTATCAGGGAAGCAGGTAAATGGAAGGGAGTTTCACAGGTGGGAAGTGCAAGAAGAGAAACTTTTGAAGTAGAAGTGGCGGTTGCATTTAGTTATTTCATCAATAAAAGGGTGAGACCTAAATGCCAATTCAGCAGCACGTTTAAATTCATGTAGTCGGTTGCATTTGGCGAAGGGTAGACAAGCTAAATGGGAAGTATGTGATTGAATAACTCTCTGTAAAGGTAGCTAAATATTGTCTTAGAAATTCACTTCAAAACGCTACGAACTTTTGTTTCACAATGATATATATGAAAATGAAATAAGTATATAAATAGATAAAAACAATATATATTTTTCAAGTTGAGCTGTATTTAGAACATTTCTTTCTATGTATATATGTGTGTGTGTGTTTGTGGATAGATATAGTAGCTTAAAAGCTGCTCTATCAATCGGTATTTAAGCCAGCTCCTGCGGAGGGTTCTTGATTGGGCTTTCGTCACAGTAGGTAGGGAGGAGTAGACGCGATACACAACAATAAACTACAGGAGAACTTAAAATTAATCGCTACATTTAAGTATCCCATTATTATTTAAGCTTGCCTTTTAAATGTTAAATGATAGTTCTTCTGTGGCTACTTAATTTAAATACAATTTGATGTACGCAGGTCCTTACTTTCCGTATAAATAATTATTTTTATTTTATGGGTGACTTTCGTTGGATTTCGCAATTAATTTCGATTATTTACAAATTTATTTCCAAGTTATAAAAATTGTTATCGTACAAAAATTTCGTAGGAAAAAAATCCCATAAAAATTTTCGCCGAAAACAATGGCAGTGATGAAAATTTGGGAAACCAAAATTGTGGGTTTATTATTGTGTTTGTATACACATATATACCTACACACACACAAACACTCACACACCCCCACACATACACATATATACATATATATATGTACACACATTTATGTATATACATGCACATACATAAATATATGCTCTCTTACATACGTGTGCCTACATGTACCTCCACCAAGGCATATGCCTGAATCAGAGCCCTTTTTATTTTTCCTAATTGTACATATGTGTAGAACACATATACAGGGTGCGATGGGTAAATTGTCGTTTATATTACGCAAGAATGAAAATAATACACATTTTAAGATATATATTTACCAACATTGCACAAAAGTATCTTGAAAATACTCAAGAGTAAATCTATTTAATAAAATCTCCATTAGCTTCAACCATGGCCGCCAGAATCACCTGCAACTCTTCTGGATGGTCTCCTTGTTTATGTTGGTGAATGCTGCCATAACCATAGCCTTCAGTTCATCTTTGATGTTACCAGGAGTTTTGTTGGTCTCTCGCTCAACTGCGCCCCACATATAATAATCCAGGGGGTTGCGGTCTGGGGAGTTCGATGTGGAGTTAGGTGGTCAGAAATTGTCTAACAACTATGGCTGGCTTCTCTTGCATGGTGCAGAATCCTGTTGCTAGTCATAGGGTCTTCCAGCAGCTACCCTGTTGAATCAAGGCACTCCTACCTCCTCAGGGTACTTGATGTAGGCCTCCGTGTTGTGTCTGAGGCCTTGTGGGAAGAGGAATGTAGGTAACGACGCCATCACTAGTGATCTCTTCAAACACCGTCATAATCACCTTTAGATTCATCCAACTCTTTCCTAATCCTCTGCACTGTCCAAAGATTGAAATCTAAAACCTCTGAAATTAGGCGCGAATACAAAGCAGTCAAACATGCCGTTTCTAAATTTCTGGCATATTGAATAGCATTATGATGGTTTTTTTTCTCACAGAAGGCGTCGAACTGACCATACCTGTATCCTGCACACACATATTCATGCATACTAGAATTTATATATAACTGTATGTACTTACATATGTATATGTGCATCTTCATATACATCTGCGCACCAACACATGCAGATACCTACATAATATATATATATATATATATATATATATATATATATATATATATATATATATATGTATATGTGTGTGTGTGTGTGTGTATATATATAAATAAAAAGGCGTATTCTAACCTATAGAACTCCCTCCAAGTACTACAAGCACTTAAAGGAATCCAATAAAACACCTACAGTAAAATGAATTTAATATGAAAAGCTAGAAGATGTAAGCCATTGAATGACCCATGTCATTTGTACTTACATGAGAAACAAGATATTACTAAGTTTATATAAAAAATAAAAGTTTACTAAATCAGTGAAATCAATTAGCTATTTTTGGCATCATTGCCATAAAGTTTACTTAAATTAAAAAAAAAATTGTTACCTAATAATATACATACTTATAGTTGATGTGAAAATAACTCTACATACTGTAAGGGATTCTAATACATTTACTTGTTCTTAAAAGAAATATAGTATATTAAAAATTAATAGTGAAAATATTTTTCAAATTGAAGTTAAATAAAACGTATTCTAACCTGAACACCCACCAAAAAATCTTGAAATATACAAATAGAAAAAAATGCCGTAAGAATTTTTTTGCCGTTAACAATAAAATTTTTAAAAATCCAGACGACATGCATTTAGCGGATGTCAGAATTCATTAAAGACTGCATCCCTACCCCCTACCAAAACGTAACTAATAACGGATACATCAAAATAAGGACATAAAGAACACGCAAACACCCCTGTCTAGTGGAAGTGAATTTATCTGTAACCTTGGAAATGTGAATTATGATTTTAGCTGTGTCTTTAAAACCCAGTAATTTTAAAAGTTACTCCAAAATTCGCTTGAGGATGAAATGGAACTAATGTCTTTAATTTAATTACAAAATTAAATTCGGACCTTCCATTTTTGAAACAGGGTTAGAACTGTGTAGCGGAAAAACCATATTTTAAATCAATTAATTTATATATATATATATATATATATATATATATATATATATATATATATATATATATATAGTACCATTTTTTCCTTTTTTTATATTGTGGGTCGCATAGAGATGCCTGGCTTATTTGCTTACATATACATATATGCACGCATACGCACCCATATACATATATACACATGCACAAATATACACATATACATGCATATTAGAGCCGTTGGGGTTTGTAGATTTTTAAATCTGCCGATTCTAACTCTTTTTGTCTTTCTCCCCAAAAACTTGTATTTCGTAATTTGATATTATTGTCTTAGCGATAATTGGTAAAATAACGTATGGTACCAGACTTAGATTCACTGCTGAGAACTGCAAGTTTAGCGCGCACTCTCAATACATTTTCTTCTCAGTGAATTCTTTTCTCTCCTGATCACCACTGGGTTTAGATTTAGTTTTTTGTAGTTTCTGGATGTTCCGTCGATGTATATTTTGTGCAGTCTATTTTGTATATCCCTACCTCTCTTCTGCTGTCTCGTTTGATATTAACTATGTTTTTTAAAGGTGGGGTTGATGAGTTTTTATGACAATGTTGGATATATTTGTTCAATAACAGCTGTTATAGAGTCAGTAGGTAGGAGATATACCGGGTGTAGTAGCAAAATTATCGAAATCATGTAACAGCAAAATTGTCCAATTGTTAGATTAAGATTTGAACCGTTGTATTTTTAGAAATGATTAAAGATATCTTATTGAATTCTCCTAGGGTTTTTAAAAACACTATTGGACTCTACTTTGAGCAATAAGAAGGAACAATTACTCTCTAAGTTTAATAGAAGAATAATGATGGAATGACATGTTCATCATTAATTAATTACATCTAAGGATCAAAAGCTCATGAGGGATTGAAATAAAGTTCAAATATATATATATATATATATATATATATATATATATATATATATATATATATATATATTCCAGGATAATTTTACAATTTGTTCAAGATGATCTTCGCCCTCTCTAACCTTGTAACATCCTGTCCTGGAGTAACAAGGTGCTTCACAGTTTTCAAGTACGATTTCTTTTCAAGACTTTTTTCACTCCTATTTGGACTGTCATAGCAGAAACTCCTCTCTCACGTGCCAAACGTTTTATGAATTGAGTTGGATCTTTTCTAATTGATCTCTTTAGCTCTAAGTTGAAATGATGATCCCTCTTGCTGTTGTGATCGCCTGATCCAGTTTTGCTTTCTACTGTTCCCTCTTTTTTAAACGCATTCACCGTTGTCTTGATGGTTCTTGAACGCACTTTGACGTCGGAAGCCAGTGTATGAATATTGCTACCATTACTGGAAGCCTGGTTGATATTTCTTCTCGCCATTGTTCAGTTGATAAGATTTTAACCCGTTCTCTTTCTAGCTGGATAACACAAAGGGTTTTTTTCATTGATTCTTACGACAAATAATATCAAGATGGCTAAACGTCTTATCTGAAAACCTGGAAAAAAAAGAAACTCAATTAGTTTAGTGATTTTCTATATATTAAATTGTGGGATGAACAATTATGCTGTAACGCGATTTGGACAATTTTGCAGTTACACCCGGTATATAAAGTGTGTTCCAATAACTTGCACCGATTTTAAATGTGAATTAAGTTTAAGCGTCTAAATATTTTTCTTTTTTTCTAACTTAGCAACTTAAGTCTTTGGCAATTTCAACCATGGAAAGATTAACAATCAAACAACATGTAAAAGTTATTGAAACCTCTTACAAAAATGGACGTTCAAATAGAAATGCATTTCGCGCACTTCGCGATTTTTTTGATCAACCGAGAGTGTAATTGGAAACGATGTAATTGCTGTGGAGAGATGCAATACCTGCGCGCGACGACGAATAGAGGTGTTTGGATTTTCGGTCACATTCCCGTGCACTGCAATAATTTTTCAACTGAATGGGGCGTAAACGAGCACTCAATGGTGTTCTCACAACTACCACCGACCCAGTTTGTTTGATTTTACGAACAATGTTTCCAATTGCACTCCTCTTGAAACTTTAACACGTTGTTTGATTGTTAATCTTTCCCTGGTTGAAATTGCCAAAGACCTAAGTTGTTAAATCTGAAAGAAAAAGAAAAAAATAATTAGACGCTTAAACAATTCACATTTAAAATCGGTCCAAGTTATTGGAACACCCTTTGTATATATATATATATATATATATATATATATATATATATATATATATATAAGTAAGATATACTTAGGTAACGAGTATTAATACAAAGAAGTTTGATCACAATGTTTACCATGTACAAGTCCCGGGAACCACCCGAAGTTGTGGGTTACAGAGTAAAAGGCGCAATTTACGCGGATATGTGGGGAATATAACGCTTAACCCTAGGTTTGAACAGTTTAAAATTGTAGCGATTGAGGAAGCATCCTCTTGGGAGTCAGGTCCACAAAGCAACGGTTCATGGGAAGAAACTGTTTGAGGGGAACTTACATTTCACCAATAGGGCACGAAACTAATGAGACTGGTTCGCTAGAATGTGCATAGCAAGTCCGGCTCTTAGTCGTAATTGTTAGTACTGTTGGAAGTAAAAAAATGTAGTTCATCTGAGCACTTTCCATGGAAATAGTAATAGAGTGGTGAGAAACTTGCGACGTTTCGTCTGTGAGAAAGTGGTTGTAGGGTGGAAAATAAGGACCCACAAGGACGACGAGAGGCTTTTGGACTCTATAGAGACTAGAAAGTGAAGACTGCAGCTTCTGTCCATATATGGCACTAGTACTCCATTACTGGCCTGATCTGGTTCTTGTAAAGGTTGAGGAAAGCAAGAGGAGTCAGGTACTTACCGCAGTGGTACAGGGAACCGACCATTTTTCCCAGCATCTTTAGCCATGGATCGTTTGTTTGTTTTGTTTGTTTAACGGCATATAAACTACTTAGGGGTAATTTTCTTGGGAGCTTTAAAATAATAAAACTATGTTTATTCTGCTTCCACAGTTGAGTACATGGTAGATGATACTCAGCTTTTGTGCATATACATGTTTGTGTGGACATAACTACTACAGTAGGTTATATTTTGGAATACTGTTTGATTTCTTTAAGAAATTGAAGGATATTATATGGATAAATGTCATGAGAAAGTTCTTTCATGTTGGTTGTTTGATTTTCTTTAGCAGCATATCAACACCTCTATGGGTTTTTTTAATGTCGAAATATAAATATTTTGAACGCAATTTTATGCCTTCAACTAGAGATAAAATGTATTGTTGGTCATTTTACTATAAAAATATATTTTTACACATTTATAGTGTTTTGTGTTTTGTTTGGAGGGGTTCACTATTTTCTCATAGCTGGGATCCTAGTAGGTGATACCACCCCGGGTCAGGGTGAACCTGGGAACAACAGCAAATAAAAGGTGGTTTCACGCTCCTCAAAATTTTAAATCTCTCAATCAGAGCTTTTACTTTAACACGTTTGTTTCTTTTTCTAGTTCCTCTTTTTTAAAAAGCCAATTTCGTGATTCTCTCTCGACTTATACAGTTTATTTTTCCTTTTTTTTTTTTCGTCTCATACTTCTGCACACCGAATATTAAGATATAGTAAGGCCTATGGTGAACCAACGCAATGTAAATACTGCTTTATAACAGACGCCTCACGCTTTCCATTTGCCACTACTTCTTTTTCTGTTTTCCAACGGACCATTAATGACGCCACAAACCTCGGTTTCCATACCGATTCACTGTCACACCCCTACCTCCTTTTATCATTTTTATCCATTTTAACTTTCCCTTTTTAGAAATCTTTATTTATTCGTGTGTGCTTCGAGCGGGCCCCATTTTTTAGCCGTTATCTCAATCAGTTTGCAATTGTTTAGCTTTTTTCCCTATTTCATTTTTTTCTTCTTTGTACGAGGAAAAAAAAAAAAAAAAAAAAAGAAAAGAAAAAAAGAAAAGATTGAAAAGAAACAAAAAAACAAACGTGAATACACTGAATAGATATATCGATAAAGGGGAATAGAGCAAGCATGAATAATAAATAAATTGCATAAAACTGAGATATGAAATACTAATCGATAAACGAAATATCTATATATACGTATACAATACAGCAACACGCTTCTAATAAATGTATATATATATATATATACATGCCAGGTTTTGATCCTAGCTAGAGGCAACCTGACGTCTAACCACACTGATGAGCTGTGATACAGTGAAACAGTCTGTCTGTGGATGACAATATATATGCCGCTGAAAAATTTATTTCCGTTGAGCTGTCTGTGAAGGAATTGTGAGATTGTAAACAGAGACTATTACGGCTAATAATGCAAAACTCTTTGGTAAAATGAATCGGGTTCTCTCAGTCACGGTGTGTTTATCTAAAAATAAATACACTTAAATTCACCTTCATCCCTATCTTGAGCCAACGGATTAGTGGTAGAATCCCCGACTGACGCCAATTAAGCCGGGTTTCGATCCTAGCTAGAGGCAACCTGACCTGACGTCTCACACACTGATGAGCTGTGATATGTAGGTAACAATATATATATATATATATATATATATATGACGTGCTTTGACCTATCGACTACAGTGAACCTGATGGCCAAGCAATGCTCAAATAGTGCTTTTAAACACATCTGATTCCCGAAATATACCTCTCTTCTCAGTTTTGTAGACACCACACACACATACACAGACACACATATATATATGAAGAAAAGACAAGAGGAGATATTTGAAAAAATACAGGATGTAGGTTAATATTTTGTCAGAAATAGATAATTGCAATTCAAGAATTTAAGAACTGCTAATTACATTTTCAAGAATCGATAATTGCACTTTCGCAACGAGCGTCCATAGAAAATATGCGTCCACTGATAGGAATCGAACCTGTATCCTGCATGGAACCGTGATATAGTCTGATGTGCTATACCAGTTTAGCTACGAAGGAGCGTCTGGTTAGCAAGGTCGATTTTCAGTTGCAGTATAAATCGCAGTTGGGCTCAGTGGGGGTTTGAACACAAATGTGCCTGAGCAGGCGTCTGCAACAGGGACTTGGTTAACAGAATGAGTATGGAATGTCAACCTTTTTAAAAAAAAAAGCTCTCTTCTAAACCCACTTCTCTTTCCCTCTTCTCACCCATCCTCTCTCTCAGCGACACACACCCACACACACATTCTTCTCTTCTTCTCTTTCAAAGATGCATCCGTCGCCAAGAGTGACCAGTCAAGCAGCCATTCTAAAATATTAAGGCAGCTAACGGTGGACTGACATTTCTTAGATTAATCAAAAAAATGAAACATTTCAACCTAATTACCCACGTAAACATGCTTATTTAATCAGGAACAAATAATAGTATTGAATTAGGATTATAATTATAATATACACCCTTGTGCAAATTAACTGAAAAAAACGAATAATTCCATTATTATTTACTTATTTCGTATTTTCCAATGAAACATGACCAATTACACATGTTAGTACTTCGTATGTGCATTCCACGAAATCTTTCCTTGCAGATTGACCACACATTCTCGATTGGATTTAAATCAGGAGAGTTTACGAGACAGACTATAGTACTTTGACTTGCTCACTGGTAAGGCTTGCTAGTGTGTTCGTAAAGCGTTACTATTTTCGTACGCTTCCTTGGAGAAACGTCCATCGCAGAAAATGGCCGTAGGACAACTAATCAACAGTCGAGACAATAGTCCCTAGGCGTGATGATCACGCCGGATAAGGCACACTCTCCTAGAAACTACATAGTTGCAGTATAAACAGAATGTCGGCGCTGTGGGCGTTGAAAAAACACAAATGTGCCTGAGCAGATATCTGTAACAGGGATTGGATAGCTGCCGTAGTAAGCAGACATACACGGATACGAACGACCAGCCACTAAATAAATATATATATATATATATATATATATATATATATATATATATATATATATATATATATATATAGATAGATATAGATATATATGGGTTATTTTTAAATTACTTCGTTATTTTTTAGGGATACTCATATTCGAGTAGAAGCTCTGTTTTCTTTTAATTAAACATTATTAACTACCAAAAATAAGGTTTAAACAAAATAAATTAAAAATAACAATATGTCAGATTTAATCCATTTCCTAAAGATAAATTGTCTTTGTTTACATTATGATACAATACAGTGCAGATATGGATGTTTTAAGAATTGGTAGAGAGTGTATGTTCAAAAGACACTATTTGGGCTTTGTTTGACCGTAAGAAACATGTGGCCGAGCGGTTAGGCATGTCAGATACAATGACTGTTCATCATAGGGGAGACAGGTTCGAATCCAGGCGCATATTTTCCTGAGAAGATTTCTCGAATATTCAGGCCGGTAGATGTAAATGGATAATAAATGCTGTTTAATTTTTAAAAAAAAAGAAGCAAGAACAAATAAAACAATAGACCTTCTACTCGAATGAAAAATAAGGTTTAAATAAATTAAAAATAACAACGAAAATCATGTTGCTCATATGAAAGAAAACCCTGCGATATGTGATGTTAATTAGATCCTCTATCTTTTGAATATTTCTGTCACATCTGCTCTAATGCTCCTGCTATATATTTATAGATTCATGATAAAATCCAAAAAAATCTGCAATATTATTGATCCATGATAATTGTTCTGATGAAATTTCCTTCATGGTATCTAGTTTTTATGAACTTAAGGCCAATACAAAATTGGTGACAAGGTCTCATTATTTTGCAATTGAAAAATGGTTAGATGTAATCGTAAGTTTTTATACCTACATTTATATGCGTTTAAAAACAGAACTTCTACTGGAATATGAGTATCCAACAAAAAGAATGTTTAAAAAAAATGAAATTAAAAATAAAAATGTTGGATTTAATGTTGGATTTAATCTATTTCCTAAAAAAAAAAATTGTATCTGTTTACGTTAGGATACGATACTGAATAGGTATGGATGCGTTGAGAAGCGGCATAGTGTGTGGGTTCAGAAGCCACTATTCGTACTTTGCTCCACCGGAAGTCCAACGTGGCTGAGCGGTCAGGACGTCAGATTCAATGACGGCTCCTCTAAGGGATGCAGGCTCGAGTCGTGCCGGAGGAAGCATATTTTTCTGACAAGATTTCTTCAATATTCAGACCGGTGAATAAAACAAAAAAAACTTATGCTTGATTAAAATCAGCTCCTACTCGAATATGAGTATCCAACAAAAATACTGTTTAAACAAATAATGTAAAAATAACAATATGGCGGAATTAAGCCAATTCCTAAAATTAAATTCATATATATAAACAAACAATTCTATATTATTTTATTTTATTTATTTATTTTATTTTTTTTTTTTTTATATATATATATATATATATATATATATATATATATATATATATATATATATATATATATATATATATATATATATATATATATATATATATATATATATATATATATATATATATATATATATATATATATATATATATATATATATAACGTTATTTTTAGAGTCTACTCATATTTGAGTAGACGATCTGTTTATTTTAAGCAATATTATTTAGGTTCGGGGAGATTTTCTTTATTAACTTTTCTTAAGCGTGTAGACTGGTAGAAGAAATAAATACTGTTTAAAATAAACGGAGCCTCTCCTGAAAAAACGTATCCGCTAAAAATAACGTTTGAAATAAAGTATGTCAAGTTAAAAATAAAATCCATGAATCCTTTAAATATATATATATATATATATATATATATATATATATATATGACAAGCGTTATATATATATATATATACATAGATACATATATATATATATATATATATATATATATATATATATATATGTTATGTGTGTGTGTGTGTATGCATATGACTTAAGCGTTATATATATATATATATATATATATATATATATATATATATATATATATATATATCTTACTACTTCAAACTTACAGCCATATCACATAGAAAACACAAGTTCCCGTACGATAACCAAAGTTAAGCAACGTTGCGCTTGATCAGATTGGATGTCGGACATCCGAATTCTATCTACGGTCGCGTTCATCATATTCAATTACGAGCAAATACCCTTGGAAAATGTACGAATCCACAACTTCTCCCCTCGCTATGGGTTAATCAGTAGGAGTTATATTACTGTTATCTAAAAACATTCTTACAAGATAAAAATATTTTCTGGCTTTAAATAACCGGAAATGGGTTGATAAGGAATAAAAAAAACGAATCACTTAATCAATTGAACCGTTATTTTGTGGATCCTCATATCTAAATAGACGCCATATGTTTTAAGAATGTGCATTATGTATACGGTCTGCACATTCGAGAAACTTAAAGCAAATGTGCGCTCCGACAGGATTCGAACCTGTGTCCTCCTCGGGCCTTGCCATTTTGTTTTTTTTTAGGCTTCTCGAATCCGCAAGCCAGTAGTCATATTTTACATTGCTAACTACCCCCAAATAGGGCTTCTGCTCAAATATGTGTATCCATAAAATACTGTTTGGAGAAGTAAAAAATGATGTCGAATAAAAGTCCATTGATATTAAAAAATACATATACCCAAATACACCCAGTCTTTACTTATGTGCATGAAATAGGTCTTGGAGTAAAGAGCTGCCAGAAGTAAAAATACTTTTGATATATCCTAATGAAATCTCTCTTGGGTAGGATGGCTTTGTGTATGTATGTGTGTCTGCGTAGATCTGTTTATGCGTAAATGAATGATACACTGGACAGACATAAGCGAATTCGTGAAACGATGTTCATTTTTAAACAACTGTTGACGTTGTGTAAAAGAAAGAAAGAAAGAAGGAAAGAAAAAGAAAGAAAGAAAGAGAGAATCCTCCTTCAGAGCTGAAAGCACAAATTCACTTTTTAATGTAATGTCAGATGACGAACGTCATTCGCCGTTTGGTTTTACAAATAATTATTCAAGACATTACCTCCTCCCTGGCGAGTTTTTACGCGCTGATAGGGATAAGAAATGCTGTTTAAAAATGGGGTGGGGCAGAAGGATGTCGGATCTCATCTAGAGGCTAAAATGGCAACACATTTATAAATAAATTAAAACGGATTTAACTCTTCTTTATTTTAGAAAAATGCTTCTCATTTCTATTCTGAGCGACATAAATGACATTGGTCTAATTGTGAGCGAATATCATCCAGAGTTTTGTACATATTTACAGTGAAAATAATTTAAAATTCCATTTAAGTTTGTTATTAGTTCAAAGTTAGTGGTTAGGGCTGAGAAGTTGGTGGTTCGAGGTTCTTCTCCTTCTGTTGTGGACGCTTTTTATGCCATAAAAAATATCTTAAAAAATGCCCGAAAAAGAACAAAAACAGCAACAGCTGAATTGTTCTGATTAAATCAACCAGTATATGGCAATTATATCTATATTTCTGAGATGAGGTATTATGTACATTATTTACATTATTCGGATTATTATGCTCATCTTTGTCGCCATAGTTATCACAACGTTTCGACCATTGTACGCCTTCTTCAGGTGGTTGGAATATCGTACTGAACCCTTTATTTCGCTCACTGGGGTAGACTGTTCTAGTTCCATGTGCTATGTTTAATGGATGTCAGTTATCAGTTATCTCCTGTTAATTCGCCTCTGAAAGTTCACATATCGTTGATTTCTTTCTCATGATTTATCATTCAAACATTTTTAACATTTGCCTATAATTTTATTAATTTATCCTTTTCTTATTTATTGATTGTAATTTAAACTAACGTAACATTTATATGAACGAGGACGTATTTTCAAGTTTGTCTGAAAAACGGTTCGAGTCGTAACTTTATTTTCGTTTGTTTATTAAATTTTAATTAATAGTTAAAATTTAAAAAAAATCTTTTCTTATTTAATGATTTCTATTATTATCATTTAAAGTAATAATAATTCTTAAAGAAGTGTTAGATTTGATAACGAAGTGTTTACTCCGAAATCCAGTATAAAATATGTCTGTATATGTTTATGCGTGTATATATATATATATATATATATATATATATATATATATATATATATATATATACTTCGTGTAGATGGAACTCGTCAGCCCGGAAGAGTAGTTCATCTAAGAGAAGGAAAACTCTGATTTTAAACTTTTCTAACTTGCGGCCATACCCAATCATGGTAAAAGGAGGGTAAAGCCTGAGGATAAATCCGAAGCCTGAGTCCATAAGACAATCCGACATTATCTTCAACATCGATCTGGCAACTGCTCCGAGACTGTCACTCTAGTATGGAACTGTTCAGCCATAACATGCTGTGCCGCTACCAGCAGCTGGAACATAACTTTTGGCGTACAGATCTATGGTCTCTCGTGACCGACGGCTGCCACACATTATATGCAATTAACAGCTAATTACATAATAATAATAATGATGACAACAATGACAGTAATAATAATAATAAATGAATAAATAAATATCCCCGTAGGCTAGAAATATCGAGGTGATATTCCGGCGGGTAATAGCCGTGTCTCATGGATAGGATGAACTTTTTACTTTTGGTTGACAGTCGTCCTAAGGGTTGGTATCTTGAACAAATTTACCCCTTTGGTCCTTAAGGACCAAACGCAAAAAAAAAAAAAAAATCTCAGTATTTACAAACAAAAATCCATACCGGATCGGTCGTCACCCGGATAAACAAGGGCCGCGCCCCTCAAGGAGGAAACAGTCTGGGGTTGGAAAAATCTGTTACTGGAACAAACTTCTTTCACCAACAATGAGATACCTGGTCATCAAAACCGGATTACCTCCGACATTGAACATGGTGACATAATGTCAAATCAATTAATAAAAAGAAAGCGAACGAAATGGAATCGTGAAGAGTATAACCAAGTAATGGCATCTTTTTTTCACTGTACTCGAAAATCCATAAAAGAACATCACCGATCAGACATACCAAATATGGAAAGATATGGTAGGAAAAATTAAGAGCCTATCTTGACCTAAATATGCTTGGCAATGTCCATAGGAACATCATGTGAAATAAAAGTCTCTCAAATACAGAAATAGATAAGATCAAACTAAATATAAAACAAAATACAATCAGACATAATCTAAACGAAAATGAGGCAAGAACGCAAATAGATAATATGACAGAAGATGAGATACAAACTAAAATAAAAGAGATACGAAATAATAATCTCTCAAGAAATAAAAAAAGGATGAATTTAGCTGCGACATAAACAATTGATTTGATTCAGATTCTGTCATTGATGAAGATGAATCAAACGTCATTAAAGCAGAATTCCTTGAAAACAACAGAGTTGAAATCACTGAAGCGAAAAACCACACCATTCAAATAATCAGCAAAGTAACTCGCACACAAATGTCAGAAAGAGGCCAGCTTCCAATAAACATATTGTGTAAACATATAACGTTGCATTTTAAACATTGTAAACAGACAGACGACTAGAAAACATGAGAGAAATAAATAATGTCATATATGCAACAGCTTTGGCAGCTACTGAGAAAATTAATATGAAGATAAATAAAATATTAAACAACAGAAAAAGCGCCCACCTGGAAGGCAAAATTAAAGCGGGAAATTGAGGAAATCGGATGTGAGTTATCGATTATTAGATGAGATTTCAAGAAATTCAAATGTTTCAACATGGAAAAGCAAGAAGATCAAGCGGAAATATAAAATGAAAGTATTAAATGAAATTCCACCAATCAAAGAAATACTTAAACAGAAACTGTACTTAAAGGCACAGAGAAGAAGACGATATGAAAATCATTGCAGGTTATATCGACGAATTAAGATATTCCAAACGGACCATAAGAAGTTTTACAGGGAAATTTGAAAAGCAGTTATAGAAGTCCAAAGGACGCCATCTATTGAAGAAGTGCAAAGATTTTAGGAGAATATTTGGAGCAATCCAAAGGAATCTAATCCCAATGCAGAATGGATTAAACGAGAACAAGAAAGAATGAAGAATAATTCTGTGCAAGAATAGAAAAATATAACCAAGAATAATGTTAGACAAATTCTAACAAAATCCCCAAAAATAGAAATCCCCAGGAAATGACAAGCTACCCAACTTTTGTCTGTCATCAATACATAAAACTCTTGTATAAACTTTATCAATGCTAATTAATAACCTCAAGGAAGTTCCAGAAAAGGATCACTGAAGGTATACATCTCTCCTACCAAAAAACGCGCGAAACAGATGATCCAAAAAATGATAGGCCAAAAACATGTCTGTTCCCCACATATAAATTGATCAGGTCTGTCCTGACGAGCTGCACTTATTCGATGAAAACAAAATATTCTTCACACGGAACATAATGGGGGCGTCGAAGAGGTTCATATGGCTGCAAAGATCAACTACTAATAAATAAAAGGATCCTGGAAAATTGCAGGAAAAAAGTAGAAATGTCAGCACAGCTTGGATAGATTACCGTAAAGCCTTTGATAGTGTGCCCGCGTTCTTGGATCTTTAAGACTTTGGAAATTTATAAATTCTCCTCAGTGATAGTAAATCTATAGCATGAAACTGGAAAACGACATTATACCGAAATCACACCAAAAGTATTGCCACTTCCGCTTGTTTGAATATCAGACGTGGGATCTTTCAAGGACGCCCCCTGTCACCCACTTCTGTTCTGTCTGTCCTTGATTCTCTTTTGGTTTGAAATAAACATAAATAAATATGGATACAAAATAAAAAAGAATATATTTAATCATCTATTCCACATGGATGATATCAAACTCTTTGCCAAAGACGACAGTGAGCTGAAGAGTATCTTCAATACTGTAAAATGTTTCAGTGATGACATCGATATGGATTTCGGATTAGATAAATGTGTAAAAGAAACATTCAAGAAAGGGAGAATTACCGAAACACACTCAATAGATTTTGTTACAAGGATTAGGAAACTGGAAGAAGAAGCCTATAAATACCTAGGAGTCAGCGAAGGGGATGGACTACAGCATACACAAATGAAGGAGAAAATAAGAAAAGAATACTACAGGTGTCTGGTGTTAAAAAGGAGGCAGAGGATTAGTTCAACTAGAACTGTCTAACAAAACCACAACAGTCTTCAAAGATACCTGGAAACTGCAGAAGGCTGAATGATGATCTCTGTCAAAGGACATAAAAGAAGAAACTTTATTCAGTTATAAAGGAAACCAACAAATACAAAAAAGAATTTCAAGTGGGTGAAGAAGGGTAAATAAAATATAATACGCCTACTGCAGCGGCAAAGAATCTAAAAAAGAAAGCAAAAGCAATGTGCCAAATGCAGAAACGAGGGCAAGGTAAGTCTCTTCATGGTCAATAATCTACCCGCCCCAAGTAATCTGATGTAGATAAACCCCATACCAGTCAGTGGTTACATAGTTCAGGGTTAAAAGCTGAAACCGAAGGTTTTATTCTTCCTGCACAGGACCAATGTTTCGGAACTAGAAATATTTTTTAAGCATTCGACCCAAAGCAAGGCGGGAAGCCACTAGCACGCAAGGGGCTACAGAGAGTTGGAGCGAGAGCAAAGAGTAGTGATAGATGAATGGATGAAGAGAAGGTTAGGGGATAGATCAGGGCATCTGGAGACGTCGATTGAAATTACATTTGAATAGTTGGAGATTATAGCTATCAGGAAAACAAGAAACGGAGAAGGAGTTCCGCAGGTGAGAAGTGCGAGACATGAAGCTATTGAAGTAGAAGAGAAAGCAAAATTTAACAGTTTCGACAGTGAAAAGGTGAGAGCAAGATGCCAGCCTAGTTGAACGCTTAAATTCATGAAGTCTGGGAACCAGCGAAAGCAGCTCATCGGAGCAGTTAAAAGTATTTGTAAAAAAGACAGAGGGAGGCAACGGCACGTCTGTGAGAGATCGGCTGCAGGCGAGATACCAGATCAAGGCCAATTTCAATGCATATCCGTCTTTGGATTTTATCAAGGACCTTGAGGTGAACAGAAGGGGCTCCTGCCCATATATGGCAGCAATACTCCATGCAAAGGCGAATGGTTGATTTGTAGATTTGAAGTGAAAAAATTTCCTTGCGCGGCACAGGGAGCCGACTTTCCTTGCGGTGGACGAAGCTATTGACTCAATGTACTCGTTCCATCTCACGTCAACAGACAATGTGAGACCGAGCAGTCGCAAATTAGTGCTCTCATGGAGTTGAACCTCAGACATTTTAATGGGAGGCAGGGATGGTTCTCTCTGGTGAGTAATAGAGAGCAGTTTTGTTTTTGAGGCATTAAAGTTAACCAGCCAATTCCTGCCCAACCCAAGTCCACAACAGATTGGAGGTCCTTTTCGAGACAAACGGCTAGGTTAGTTTTATCGGCGACACTAGATTTGTTTTTGAGGCAGGAGTAAATAGTAGTGTAGTCCGCATATATACCTGCTTAGGAACCTATGGCATCAGGAAGATTGTTAATGAAGATAAGGTACAGAGTAGGGCCTATGATAGAACTTTGGAGAACACCTGCGTTGGTGGGATAGGAGCTGGAGGAGAATCCGTTGACAACGACCTTCAATGCACGGTTTGGCAGGAATGATTGTATTAAGTCGAACAATCGACGTGAAATTCCATAACCCTGAAGCTTGCGAAGAAGGCCGGCATGCCAAACCCTATCAAATGTTTTGGAGATATCTAGAGCCTAGGAACGAGCTTCTCCGTTATGAAGTGCTTGGTCAAAAATTTCAGTTATGGCCGTAAGCACATCAGCTCTAGAACGGGCAAAGGGGAAACCATATTGCTTGTCGGAGAGCAGATTATGAGATGTAAGGTGCATAACTACTTCGACGTTGATTAAAGCTTCAAAGACTTTGTCGAAGAATGGTAGGACACAGATAGGACGGTAATTAGAAAAGTCAGAAGGGTGTCCAGAGTTCTTAAAGACAGGGACAACGGATGAGGACTTTCAACAGGCTGGGAAACAAGATTCATTGAGGCAGTAGTTATATAATTTGGAGAGGGCAGGGGCCAGTTCAGGAGCACATTTCTTCAGGACAATGGCTGGTATCCCGTCTCCACCACTAGCCTTGTGGGGGGTCTAATTTAGAGATGATGCCCAGAACCGATGGCGGGATTATGCGCATTCGCTCAATTCTGTCTCAGTTCTAAGGGGGAAATCGGGTGCGGGTACACCGGAAGAGTCGAGCGTTGAATTGAATGAGAATTTCCGAGCAAAGCATTCAACCTTGTCGACAGAAGAGGTCAGAACCTCAAACTGGTTGAACAAAGGAGCTATAGAGGGTTTGCTATTGTTAAGTACGCTCTTGTAGAGACGCCAATAATCCTTGGAGCCGAATTTGCGAGATGAAATACGTTCGAGCAGCAAATAGAGACTTTGCTTCATTGAAGACATGCTTACTTACACTCGTTACGGGCAGAGACAAAGAGACGTCTATTGCAATAAGATATGTCGCTACGATATAGGTGGAAGAAGTGATTCCTACGGGAAATGGCAACAGAGTAAGCAGCGGAGAACCTTGAGCTTTAACCCAGGAGGAGACCTCGGAAGCACATTCTTGAATGGGGAGTGTGAAGACAACGTCCCAGGGGACATCTCGAAGGAAATCCCGGAACGAATCCCAGTCTGCTCGTTGATAGCAGAACGATGTTCTGGTGGTTGAAAGTTCTTTGCAGGGCGTGGAGTTGAAGGAAATGTTGACAGACACTACAGCATAATCGGAGTTGCCAAGAGGGCAGAGCTTTGTGGCGCCACAGAACTCGGGGATGGAAGGAAAACATAGATCGAGAAGAGAAGCCTTACCGTCCAGGTTGTAGGGAAAACGTGTGGGGAAGTCAATTATTTGCGTGAGGGATTGAAAAATTGAAAAATTAAGAGTTTGTATGTCTGCTTTTTAAAGCCACTTGGTATGATGGGCGTTAAAATCACCAAACACAAATATGCGAGCAGAGAGAGAGAGAGAGAGAGAGAGAGGGAGAGAGAAAGAGAGAGAGAGCCTTGTCAATGTCGTCAGAAATGCATTCAATTATACCACAGAATTGGGAGGATGGAGAGCGATAAAGGAAGAAGAGGTTGCTTACAACATTGAAGAAGGGAAAGCCGGAGACACATATACGAATGGTCTGGAGATTCAAGAGACAGCTCTCTAGTCAGCGGGAGATGGTCCTTGACGTAAACACCAAGGCCATGCATATGGGTTTGAGAATCTTTTCTAAGGAGAGGAAGGTAGCCGGAGATCAAGAGGTCAGAGGTGGGGATAGACGAGTCAAGATTGGTCTCACAGAGAGCCAGAATATCCGGGCAATTTGCGACGAAGGAAGATTCCACACTGGAGAAGTTGGTTCAAATGCCACGGATGTTCGAAAATGAAATGCTAAAGTATTTAGCGGATTTTTAAGGGCTCTTTTAGGATTTCTTTTTGGATCGTTGTTAGTTATTATTATGTGTAATTACAGTAGCAAAAAAAAAAAAAAAAAAAAGAAGAGAAAGCCTGAAGTAGAAGAAGCAGACTGTTATCGACCACGACGTGGGCAGAGAGTAATTGGCGCAGCCTGCAACATAATGTGGCCTTAGGGTTTCCCACCGAAGGTGAATGCAGGGACACCTATCTATGCGCGACATGGCACTACAAGCACTCCGGTATTATACAACTGTTGATTAGAGAGGCCACTCAAGACGCTACGCAAGAGTTAGGGCTCCTAACTACCAGCCGGAAACAGCAACCAGAAAACTGTCAACCGTGTACCCTCAGAATGAAGAGGCATTTCCACGGACTGCACACATCACGGGAGAAAAACGGCAGCTCTAGTACAGAGGCCAGAGAGATAGGAAGAGAGAGTTCGAGAAACCCCTTCCTAAACAAGGTGTGAGCTTCTACTCCTGTCCAAGAGAAGGGGGAGGGGTATTAACCGGACGGCAGGAAAGCCTACCTACTATTACATAAAACACACACAAAAAGGCCGCAGCTGACAAGTCAGAGTTGACAGCTGTAGACATACTTATCAAGGGATGAGAATGGGATTTTATTTTTATGCCTTCCATTACATTAAGTTTTAACTTAGTATAAGTCCCATTGTCCTATCCTAAGAACAAGTTTGGTTGTCCAGCAATGCGGATATGGCATATAATTCTACTTACAAATGGCAGCTAGCGTTCACTTTTGACATCTTCCATTCTCATGGTCAGTTAGTGGATTGTCGAGGTTGACTTTATATCACCAAGCCTTTTAGTTTCAAGGAACGCAGAGCTGGGGAGGGGGGGCCCACCACCGCCAACAATGGGCTTGGGGGTCTTCGCTTTCAATACCATAGACAACGGGAAGACAGATTCTTTTGCCATCTTCCATTTTCATGGTCAGACTTAAATACTATGTCCATTCGAAATGCAGATTCTCTGATAAATATCCCCCCAAAAATTGACCATCTTGTATTAGATTACACAGTGTTAGCACCAACTGAAAATAAAACTCAGCATGATAGAGTAAGCCAATATCTACACTGGAAAATATGTCGCTTTTACGGAAAGGAAACTGCATGAAACTGTTATAAACATCACCCAGACCCAGTTACAGAGATAGGATCTGTAACAATTTTATGGGACTTTACAATACACACAGACAGAACAATCAAAACTGTATTGCATTCAATATTTACATTATTCGGACTATTGTCCTAATCTTTTTCGCCATATCTATCACAACGTTTCGGCCGTTGTACGCTCTGACCTTCTTCAGGTGGTTGGAATGTCGAACCGAACCCTTTATTTCGCTCACTGGGGTAGACTGTTCTAGTTCCACGTGCCATGTTTGATGGATGTCAGTTATCAGTTATCTCCTGCTAATTTTCCCTCTGAAAGTTCTACACTCCCTTAACCGGGTATTGAACTCACACTCTTTGGGTCCTGTCACTGGATTTAACCAACGCCTTTATCCACTGAGCTATGTGTTCTCAAGGGCACATTCCAACCACCTGAAGAAAGCCGGAGCGTACAACAGCCGAAACGTTGTGATAGATATGGCGAAAAAGATGAGGACAATAGTCCGAATAATGTAAATAATGTACATAATACCTCATCTCAGAAATATAGACAGACTCTGTATTGCATTCATTTCTATACTTGGTCGGCTCAGGAGATTTTGTGGCCTAGCATACGTGTTGATTCCTTAAGTTCACGAATTTTCGAATGATATTCTTTGTCTATGATATCAACCTGATCCCACAGAGGGCGGTGATCTCCCTTTTCTCTCTATATGTGGTCAGCCACACCTAATTTTTCCACTTGCCTCGTGTTACAGCCTTCTGGTGTTCTTGAAGCCTTACCTTAAGGGGGCGGCCTGTCTCCCCTTTATATTTCTTTCCGCAGCTGAATGGGATGGAGTACACTCAGTCTTTAGTCATATTCTCCTCTATGGTGGTGTTCTTACTCGGGTGAGATATCTACGAAGTGTCGTCCAGCTTTTGAAGGTTGTTCTGATGCTATATGGACCGCAGATCCTTTGTATTTTCTCTGACAACCCCTTCACGTAAGGCAGGCAGATTGTTTTCTGAGTGTTGTTGTCCTCCTCTTGTACCCGCCTATCCCAGTTTTTTTTTGCTTCTGTCATGTACCCAGGGTAGTTGTTACATTGTAGGGTACTACTTATACTGACCAATTCTATATATAATGTCTCTGGGTCGCCAATTATGACTTTTGCTCGGTGTTGTAAGTAACGGACGATCCCTTTCTTTACGCTGTATGGATGGTGGGAGTTAAAAATTGAGGTACTGTCCAGTGAATGTTGGTTTACGGTATACGGATGTCTTAAACCCATGTTCTGTTCGAGATATTAGAACATCCAGAAATGGGGGTGTGTTGTTACTCTCTTTCTCCGTATTGAAGGTCTTATTGAGTTCATATGGTCCAGTAGAACCTGAACATCTTCCTGGTGTGGCCAGAGTATGAAGGTGTCATCTACGTACCTTAACCATAGAGTTGGCTTTAGCGATATAGATTCTAATGCCATTTCCTCTGAGTATTCCATGTATATATTCGCCATTGCTGGTGATAATGGCGAGCCCATTGATAAGCTCTCATTCTGTCGATATGTGTGTGATCCCATTCCGAAATGTGTTGTTTGTGTACAGAAAGTCAACATCTCCATTAGATTATCTATTGGAATGTTCTGTTCTTCTAGGGATTAGTCTCTGACTATTGAGAGTGCCTCCTCCGTGGGTACCTTGGTGAACAAACTCACCACGTCCAAGCTAACGATTTGGTTGGATAGGATGGGAGCATCTTTGATTATTTATAAGAAGTGTTCGGAGTTTCGGACATATGAAGGTGACTTTCCGATCAAGGGGTCAATTATGTCTATAAGGAAGTGACTCAGAGGTTGGCACACTGAGCCTTGGCAACTAACAATCGGCCCGAGCGGAATACTCTCTTTGTGAATATTAGGGAGACCATATATGTGAGGTAGCTTGGTGTAACGCTGCGATAACTGCCTATACGTCTTAGGTGCGAAGTGTATTGTTTGTGTAGAGAAAAAAAAGTAAAAAGTAAAATAGGTTCCTACAATGAAAACGGAACGCAAACTGTCACAGATACTAATCAAGAACAAGGATCACTATTAGGTTGGTGCAAAAATAATGACGTAATAATGTCGTTTTTTGACGTTAAAAATACGTCAAAAAACGACATTATTACGTCATTATTTTTGCACCAACCTAATAAAACTAAAAAGAGGTTCAACTCACTATTTACATTATTCGGACTATTGTCCTCATCTTTGTCGCCATATTTATTACAACGTTTCGGCCGTTATACACTCCGGCCTTCTTCAGGCGGTTGGAATGTCGAACTGAACCCTTTATTTCGCTCACTGGGGTAGACTGTTCTCGTTCCACGTGCCATGTTTAATGGATGCCAGTTATCTCCTGTGAATTCCACCCTCCAAGTTCTCCATTGCCTTAACCGGGTATTGAACTCACACTCTTCAGGTCCTGTCACTGGATCTAACTAACGCCTTTATCCACTGTGCCATGCGTCCTTGAGGAACTAGAACAGTCTACCCCAGTGAGTAAAATAAAGGGTTCATTTCGACATTCCAACCACTTGAAGAAGGCAGGAGCATACAACGGCCGAAATGTAATAAATATGGCGACAAAGATGAGGACAATAGTCCAAATAATGTAAATAGTGTACATAATACCTCATCTCAGAAATATCGACAGGTTCAACTCAATATATAAGAGTATACCCAATGAAGAGATCAGTGATTATATCAGGTCTGATCAACAAAAGAGAAGGAAAACTCTGACTTTAAACCTCCGCTGCCCTGCGGCCATACCCAGTCATGGGTTAGGGTTAGGGTTAGGGTTAGGGTTAGGGTTAGGGAGTAAACTCTGAGAACAAATCCTGGGCCGGAATCCCTAATAAAGTCCGATGTTATGTTCAACATCGTTCTGGCAACGTCCTGCGACGACATCGGTGCCAAGCTGTATTGTTTTTACTTTTCCATTGGACAACATCGGTGGCGTAAGAGGGCAACTGCTGATCTCTCATAAAACCCTGCCCAGGCTTGCACCCTGTAGAGGGACAAACACTGAGATCAACAGGAGGATCGCACGAGTTGCCACCATGTTCGCCGGGTTGACCTCATCTTGTTTGAGACGCATTCCGTGCATCAATTGATCCGACTGAGTCAGCAATGCCGTAGTTCTCACTCAAAACCAGTTAGTCAGCCTATACGCCATTCTTCAACAGGCCCAGCGCCGCTGGCGTGGATATGTAAAATGTATGCCGGATGGGAGGATTCGGAAGTTCTTTCTGTACGGGGGAACTGGCCACCGGCAAGAGGGCACGATTGCGACCTCATCTTTGCTTCAAGGATCTCTGCAAAATGGACATGTGGGCGATGGACATAGACATTGAAAGGTAGGAAGATGTCACCAACTATCGCGCATGCTGGAGATACGATTTTACACGGAGGGATCGAGCGAAGAGAGAAGAAACAGACACTTGTCTCCCTGGGAGAATCTTGCTCGACGGAAAACAAAACAGTAACATCGGATGAGAGCGCTATCATATGCTTTCGTTGCAACCGAGACTATCAATCTCGTGGGGCCTATTCATCCATAACAGATGCTGTGGCACCAGATATTTGGGCGCAGATCCAGGGTCTCTGGAGACCAACGGAGGCTACATATGATCAACAAGTATCGGAATTGATGCGATGAAAAGAAAACTACAACACATTAATTCGGCGTTTAATCTCCTTCGAAGTAGTCCTATTCCAAAGCCACACATTTTATCCAGCGTCGTTTCCGTTGATGGAAGCATTCCTGGAACTCCAATTTTTAGATAACGAGCAGCTGTTTCATCGCATTCTCTTGAATTGTCTCGATATCTTGAAATCTTGTTCCTTTCAAGAGGGACCTGACTTTTGAAGAAGTCGCAAGGCTGTTGTTGGACATGACGCTAAATCATTTCAAACGTCCATCTTTCCAAAGAATACCAGGATGTAGACAAAGGAAGGCAACATATCGGTTCTTGATAATGACTGCGAAAGTCGAGAGTACTTGAACAAAAATAACAAAAATATGAACTTCGGACAGTTTATACACAAGTACAATATAGACTTTGACAGTTGTTTTTCGTCGAACTTGTCTGGATAAATATTTGCTGCCTAAATATACCATGAGAATAAATGTTAAGTGCTGTGTTTATTGACTTGCAAACAAGATTAATGGTAAAATTAAGAACTATTCATTTTTATTGGCTTACGAAGAAGAGTAACGGTTTATATTAAATATTAAATGAAATTAAATGAATGGAACTGAAAAAGATTCAGGAAGTTATAGGTAGTCAAAAAATGAGTTACATTTTTCGAGGAATTCCTTTATATATATATATATATATATATATATATATATATATATATATATAATAGCTGGCCACTCGTATTCGAGGATACCTGACTACTAGGGCGGCTATCAAATCCATATTGCAGACTCTGGCTCAGACACATTTGTGTTTGTTCAACGAACACTGAGCCATCTTGTGTTTTAAACTGCAACTATTCTGAGTTTCTAGGAAAGAGCGTGTTATCTAGAATGATCAATAATTTGAACAACACCAACGCACTCAAATCCTCTACCACGATGACTTGCAACTTCTTGCTAGCAAAGCTACCGCCGGTAGCAGTGCTATATATATATATATATATATATTACGAAATCGTCCGGCAATTATTTTTATATATTTTCTGTTTATACATTATTTTTATCGATTCAAGTAAATGGTCTGTTTATAATAAACTGTATTAACAACATTTACCGGCCTAAATGGCCGAGAAATTTCATATAAAATATGTGTTCTCCAATATCAATCGAACCTGTATCCAATACGGAACCGTCATTTGACTTGATGTGCTACACCATTTAGCTACGGAGGACATTCAAGTCGGCTGATGCAATTAATACTGTTTATTATAAACATAGCATTTACTTAAATAATTGGATCTATAATATATATATATATATATATATATATATATATATATATATATATATATATATTGCCATTCACAAACTGTTTCGCAGCTCATCAGTGACGGAATCGATTTGACATATGTCAGAGACTCTTAAACGCTATCGGCGCACGGCATTGAAAGGGAATTTTTAACGCATTATATACGTAATATATTAACGCCATACTGACCGCCATACCGCTCAATTCTTACGAAAAGCTATGCATTAAAGCAGCAGCAGCCGTTAAAATTACCTTTTCTCCATTGTGCTCAATCGGCCGAATTCTATGAAACTTATTTTCCCTTTTAAAAGAACTTCACTAAAGCACGAAACGCGTTATATAGAATTTTTTCAATTTTTCAAGTACCCAACAATGTTCTCATGTATATAAATTTACATATCATATTCTTCCCCTATACAGAGTGTGTCACAGATAAATTCGAAAAAATAATGAATAATAAAAACAGTTTTTTTTATATAACAAATTAATATATTTCAATGAATCTTTATCAAAATTAGGCACAGATATAAAGTACAAAAAAATCACTCGACGTGGCCAACATCAGAGGCCACGACTTTCTCCAGGCAGGATCGGATTCTGGAGCAGGCCTTGGCGATGGCGCCTCTGTCCATCTTAGTCATTTCGTCCACAAGACTCCATCGTGTTGTGGGTCTCCTTCTCCAAGACGCCCGACGCAAAATAGTCGAGAGGATTGCAGTCTGGCGATGAAGGGGTGATATAAGTAAGACAACCAGTGGTACAGTGAGCAAAGTAGGGCCTCTTGAGCACATAAGATTTATAATTCATAAGTCTGGTGTCCATTTCTTTGGCGATTTGTTTTCCTTGACGACATCGGCAATGTCAGGCGTCCTGGTAATTGAAATTGTCCCGGTCGTCTGAGGCCCCGTATTCCTTTGCAAGGTCGGAGAACATGGTTTTAGGGTATTTAAACCACTCCATTCAATGATTTCCTTGAAGGCTCTCCTCAATAGCAGCACGACGATCGTATTCTGAAGACATGTCGATTACTAGAACCTCGTGCATCAATGGCCAAACAGCAACAGATTTGTGGTCCTTTCTAACAGCACTCTCGAAACCTCGCTACGCTGTGACGTCACGGCGCTGTTGGCACGTAAAAATTCCTGATTTATATATATATATATATATATATATATATATAAGATTGGAAAAATCCTGAGAATTTTAAAATTAATTTAGTCGGTGAAAATGGTCATTAACTTAAGTCCAATTGTAAAGAAAATTTGCTCTGTTTAATGAAAATAAACGCTGAGCGCTCTTCTGTGAGTTTTAACATATTTCAAATTCTACCTGGGTTATACCAACGGATTACTACCTGTAATATATATATATATATATATATATATTATATATATATATATATATATATATATATATATATATATATATATATATATGTGTGTGTGTGTGTGTGTGTGCGTGTGTAACTTTTTCAAAGAACATACAGATATTATACACTGATCTCATACAGAGAACTGAGAATGAATTAACCGTACGCCCATATTTGAATGGATTCTGTCACAAGGATAAGTTTAGAGTGGGTGCACACTATGTCAAAGGCCAAAAATAATCCAGCCCCTCTCGGCATTTACTCATTTAGGCAGTGGCAGTAAAAGGCTTAATTGTCAGGGATTAATCTTAGCTCTCTCCTGTAGAAGAGGTACTGCTTTGTGCTGACCGCCTTTCATGAAAGCGCCACTCTGCTGTAAGGCAAACCGTATAATCTGTTTCTTAGGCAAGCGCACAGATACTATGCTGATCACTGTCAGAAGGATCGATCCACCTGAAAATAAACTCGTTCTTTTCTCCTTTTTTTTCCGGGAACAATACAGGATAATTTATAACATACTACGGACTTATGAAAATGATTCCCCTTTTATACTACGACCCTACAGGGTGTGAGCGAACATTACTCTCCAAAACGTCCTATCTTTTGTTACTCTAAAAATGTCTGTCACCTCCTTTCCATTAATTATTCTGCGCTCCATTTAAAACTTCCCTCCATTTCCATAAGTGATCGATTTTGCCATGCTATTAATCGGAAATCATCAGGCTGCTCCTTAAACCAATTTTTGGCAATTTAGACCCAATGTCATAGTGTATTA
Source organism: Acanthosepion lycidas (assembly GCA_963932145.1). NCBI lineage: Eukaryota > Metazoa > Mollusca > Cephalopoda > Sepiida > Sepiidae > Acanthosepion > Acanthosepion lycidas. Next base: position 3,631,972 of record OZ010610.1, on the reverse strand, counting down.
TCCTGTTAGGTTACATGGAGACCTTGAATGGATTTCAGATAGTCACGAAGCTGTGAAATCGGGCGGCCACCGTGTTCGCGTGAACCGGTGAACACAACTCATGTCACATGAACACAGCATAACAGAACCACCAGCATTTTTTTTGTGTGTCTTGTTGACAAATGGAGTTCATGAACTCAGAGGAGCTACGTTATACACAAAACCTACTATAAACATGAAACAACAGGAATCGAGACCTTGGACCATTCCACACGTCGCCAGTCCTCCAGGGTTCAGTTATTGACGACAGAAACAGATGAAGCACTGTGTTCGGTGTCGTGGTTTTAACTCGAATAGGTCCTGCTTTCATATACCATAGAAGCTAAACAACTGATCTGTAGAATATACTCCTGCTACCTCCTTCATTAAATGAATTTGTAATTTGAGACAGTGTCGCTTGTCCGTTACCGCAATTCAGGTCCGTTGTCTGTGGTCATAAATTCTTGGACGTTGATTTACAATTGTTTACATTATTT